>JAOBAT010131507.1:0-12361 GCA_026413305.1 Hydrozoanthus tunicans | reverse complement strand
AATTTTAGGAAAAGTCAACGAATTTGAAGGTTTTTGCTCTAATATTGCCAAAGTTAAAATTAGTTGAAATCGGCGCGGGCACTTTGTGCCCCCCCCCCCCCCGTGTAAGATAGGGTTAAAAAGCGAACATGTATCTCTTGATTGAAGTTTTACAATTGCTGCAGCATGAAATACATTGTAAATTTCTATCGTTGTAGTTTTTCTTCTTCGATAAAACTGAGTTCAATAAGCAACTGTCTACTTTATTTATTCAGTGTTTTCACTTCTGCACACTGTATTAAAGCATATATTGTTTAACTATAAAAGCGAATAACTTTGGTTTCAAACATAACGACAAAAACAACGCTTTTACCGACAAGTATTGCCAGACTATAAAAAAAGTCGGCGAATTTTGGAAAACGGTCAAACCATGCCAAGAGGGAGAAAGTTTGCTTTCGGTCAGGAAAATTCCAGGAAATTGTTAAGAGTCAGGCAAAAGTCAAGGAATTCGGTAGTTATATGTAAAAAAAAATTGCTTTAGAGTAAAATTTAAAATCGTGAAATGTTTTAAATTTCAAACACATCCAATCACAGATTATTTTTAGAAATATACCAGTTTTACTTTAAACTTACCGTGATTGTTTAATTTAAGCGAAAGAAAAAAAATAATTTCTGATTTTATTGGCTCTTAAATTGAGGTACAAAAAAATTATTTTATCCCTCCGGCGCTTAATAATTGGAGGAAAAATTAAAATGTTATCACCTTTAACAAGAGAGAAGCGATTTGCGCGGTAAAAGAGACACTTGCTTAATTAATGCGAAAGAGGTTGTTTTTCCCATTTTTCTGACGAAGTAAGACTACAAAGAATGAAAACAAAATCACACTTTTTTCGTTTTTAACATATCCGAACTGACATGCTATAGAAATTAAAAATTATGTGATAGAACTTAATCGTTAATTTTTTGAACACTATCTGCAGAGTTCAAGCTCAGTGCTCGTTAAGAGAATTATATCCGTTCATAGATTCTCGTGTTTTCAAGTTTCTAGCCTGATTACCTTAAATGATTCAAATCATGACGAATGATAACACACCCGTTCAAGTTTTTTTACGAAGAATGTGCTGTGAAACTTACAACATTTTATGGCATCTTCGCAGTTGTTCCACTTGAGTGGCTGTGGACGTGACTTAAGAGCATGTGTCGCGTCAAATAGGCGCCGCTGCTCGTTTTTAGTTCCGATGGCAAGATTGTTATCACAAGTTTCCAAAGTAGTTAAGTACATAATTCGATTAGAATTATTAAACGCAAAACGATTAAAAATTTCCTTTAAAGACTTGGTGCCAGAAGTTTTCTTCTAAGAAAACTGGAGCATTACAAATACGGTATTCGAGGAACTGCCTTAAAATGGTTCTCAAGTTATCTTTACGATAGGAAGCGTTATGTTGAATTTAATGGAAACTGCTCCATGTACTGTCAGGTTAAGTGTGGAATCTGGAAATGACAACGTTAACACAATGGTGCCTAGTAAACAAACTTTCTATAAACTTCAAAAAATCAAACTTTGTTGTTTTCAAACCGCGAAAAAGAAGGCAAACACTTGATATTTCTATTAAAGTAGACGAAAATTACATAGAGCGTGTTAAAGAAACAGTTTTTCTTGGTGTGGATGTTGATGAGCATCTATCTTTGAAGCCACATGTACTGAATGTTTCAAGAAAGATGTCTAAGTCAATAGGAGTAGTATATAAATAAAGTTTTTGCCTTCCAACCGCTTCTTAATGTATTGTTTAATAATATGGGGTTCGATTTATCATTCTAATTTAAAACCTGTTATTACTCTACAGAAAAGGGCTATTCGAGTAATTTCGAAAGTTTTATACTATTCTCACACTGAACATCTTTTTTTAAGATTTACGTATCTTGAATTTTGAAAACATTTATCAATATGAAGTAGAAAAATTCATGTATCTTTACTCCAAAGGTTTTCTTCCGAATTATTTTCGAAAAACGTTTACCCTGAAAAACCAAATACATCCATATAAAACTAGAAACTCAAACTCTTTTTATACCTTTCCATATCGAAAAAACGTTCGAAAATTCTCGATACGCTTTGGGGGTCCAAAATGTTTTAATTCTCTTCCTCTTAATATTCGTAACGCAACCAGTTTTGGGTCATTTTGTGAAAAGCTTAAAGGATATCTACTTTCTTGATATTTTTTCCTAACAACTTTTTTGTTCACGAGCTACTTTTGTTGTTTTTTGTGTGCATTTTCTTCTTTTCTTCTCTTCTTTTTTATATAACTATAACTTAGTCATTAGGGTATGTCATGACATTAGATTTAAAAATACTAAAACATAGTTGAGAATGCCCATAGTTGAATAAGCTCTTGTAGTTTCTAATGGGCTTTCTAGCCATTTATATTACCAAATGTGATTTTGTATTGCATTTATTGTTTAAAATGTTAAGTGACATAAATAAAGTTCAAGTTCAAGTTCAGAAGAAAAATAATTATTTTTTCGTATGGCGCTAAAAATGAGGGAAAACACAAAATTATTCAGTTTGTTGGTGCTTAAATTAGAGGGGCGCTTAAATTAGAACAATAACGGTCCAAACTTATGAAATAAAGTTAGTTTTAAAGCAGAATTGAAAACATTGCCAAACTTCCTCTATTTAGCCCCAAGTCTCTATCAACCCCTATTCTGCAGTAAAAAAAAAATTAATAAACCACCAGCCCCTAAAAATCCCCAATCAACATTTGATTTTCCTCTTTAAAGCCCTTTAAAATGTCAAATTTACCAAATTTATTCACAAGGTCTTAAAAGCATCTTAATTTTTTGCTCACAAATAGTTTTTGTATATAAACACTCCATGCAAGGTCTTGAAAAAATCTTCAAAAGCTCGTAAAATTCAATTCGATCAGCTGCAGGAACCGACCCTAGATATGAAAATAGATAAGTCCCTAGGGAGCACAGTAAAGAAAATACGGTTCTGGAATCTTGGAATCAAAGTACCAACGATGACACATAGGTACATCTTCACTTCCTGAATATCAGACATTTGCAAATAATGTATGACGAACAGTAATTAATCTCCCCTTCGCGAACTTCACTCCCCCACCGAAGATGAGTTCCTCAACCCTGACCTAAAGCTAACTTTTCCGATCAGGCTCCAAACAATGTCTTTTTTGTCAATTTGAACCCCACCCCCTAATGGCCTCAAGGGTTAAAATAACTGAATGCAACCTCACTTCACCCTTCCAAAATCTGCATGCATGCAAAGGGGGCTGCATGCATGCACGCATGCATGCCACATGTATGCAGAGTGTTTTGCATGCATGCGATCTTGTGTTTTTTGTGATTGCATGCATGCATGAACTTGCATGCTTTATACATGCATTTGCATGTTGTATGCATGCACCTGCATGACACTTGCATGATGCATGCATGCAATTGCATGACACATGCATGCATCTGCACGGCGCATGCATGCACTTGCATGATACAAGCATGCACTTGCGTACTGTCTGCATACATTTTGCATGCTGCATGCATGCATATACATGAACTATGCATGCATTTCTTTGCTGCATGCATGCATTTGTTTTAACCATGCATGCACTTTGTTTGCTGCGTTCATGCAAATGGGTAAATCGTGCATGCGTTTGCATGCAGCATGTAATTTTGCACGACCACCCGTTAGTCATTCCAACAGATGGTACGACTGCATGGTACACATTGACTAAATTTTATATATATCAAGCAAAAATTTGCGAGATACTTATAATTCACAAAAGTTATGAAACAGTTTAAGTATAATTGAAAAAAGGAAACAATTTGGCACCTTTTCAGAAATTAAACTGTTTAATTCTTATGTTTTAATGTCAGCTATACTAATTTACTTACATGAAAACAATCTTTTGTTTTGCACTTAAGTTAAATGTAGTCACATTTGTTTTACCAATAACCAATAAAAATGCTCTATATCAAGGGGTACCATATTTGTCTTCAACCCTGCAAGACAAAGTTTGAAAATAAGTTAGTGTAGTGTATTTGCTTTATTATAGTGTCGAAATAAGCATTTATCCTGTGACCCAGCTCCCCATATGAGTCTCTGTAGCTCAGTGGGTAGAGCATGTGACCGGTAATCAGAGAGGTGCGGGTTCGACTCACGTCAGTTCAGATTTTTTTCTGGTCGCTCAAAAATGTTATGTTTTGCATGCTGTTACCCTAACACTGGAAGTGTTTTTGACCCATAATAATATTTCTAATTACTTAACTGCCCTATCTAGAGCATAATGACATCTTTGATCATCTATATGCTTAGAAAAGTTTTATGTACAAACAATTATTTTGTTGATCAGCCATCATAAAATGGTAAACAGAATTAAATAGAGCTTTAACTTATTCTGCCAATCAATTCATCTACTAACATCGTCTAGCTTGAGAACCTGACCGTGATCAAATTAATGGACTATCTATCTTGAAACAGGCAGGTGTAATTCAAACAGCTGAATAGTTAATGATCTTTATACAATAGAAACACGTCAACTACTCAATAAAAAAAGACTGTCGTTTTGCTGACTGCATGAGGGCTCTCTCTGCCGCTTAATTGTTTGTCATTTTCTCCGAGACCTCAATTCCACTGTAAATATGTTTGTCCGAAAATGAGAACTCGCAAGTTTTGCAGAAAGGGAAATAATAATTGCTCTTTATTTGGCTAAAATTCCCAAATCGGATATAAAAAGTGAAGGGAAAAAAAACGCCTGGATATCTAAAACAACAGTCGAATCTACGCAAATGGCGACTAAATTAATGAGTTACAAACATCTTGCATCAAAACACTCACCTTTTCATTGTGTTAAATCTGTTTATCCAGAACAAAAGCAGTCCTCCTCCCACACAATCTTAAATGAAATCCAGCTTCTTCAAGCATCTTAATTGCGAAAAATATGCCCATTATGGCATGCTTGCAATCTTTCATGATGCATCGGCCCGAATTTTCAAGCAGAGATTTCGAAACCAAGGGTTCATTAACATAGCTTTTCTTCTTTTTAGGACAAGAGAAAAAAAAAAGATTTTATCTATCGTCCAAAAAAGAAGAGAAAGACGTTACCTTGTCGAGACGCCGATGCCGCTAAAATCTTGCCCAAGTTCCCTCGCCGTCCTTGTAGCCAATCAAATTGCTGAAAAAGGGCTCGAAATCCAATTCTGACAGTTTGCACTCGTTCCACTGGTTCGGGTTGGCGATTTCAGTCAGTTGCAATTTTACTGAAGATCTCGAAAAGATACAAGCACATATATATCTACTCTCTACTGGAATACCATTCTAAAACAAAGGTATGTACACATTCAAAACAGACTGTTGCAGAGTAGATCGAACGGAACGCATTTGGTTTTCTTTTTGTCTACAGCGATGCACGGTGTGATGTTCCATTTAACTTTTCCTTCCAGGTTTTTAAAGTAAAGCCTTCATGTGAACCAGTTAACTTTTTTCCCTTAATCTAAATTAATGATTTCCAGTCACAGGAAATAATATCTACTCTTCAGCTTTGGCTACGGAGCTGGGTGCGGTGTACACGGAAAATGGTGGCTACTTGGTCGCCATCAGTCATTTTTGTAGTCGGTTGGACATTGAAAAACGACGGGGTGCAGCTCCCAGTTATACAGATAGACTCATGGAACACCGAGAAAATTGAATCCGCGAGGATTGGAAGTTGGCAATTGATGCAATCAATGTGTACTCCGGGGAGCAGTTCTTTCTGTCCACGGTGAGTTACTTACAGTTACGGTAGAGCGGGCCTAAGACAATTACATTTGATCCAAAACACGTTTTTAAAAACTATTATTTTATATTTGAAATTACCGTTAGCTTAGACACAGCTCTTATCAAAAGCGACTTCTTTCTTAGTTTAAACATGATGCTTTTTCAACTTCACACTAGTATACAAGCATACTGAATGTATATATGTATCACAGTCCATTCATATTTTCTCTGTGTCCAGGCTGGCAATCCTTTACCCGGTTTGTTTCTGCTACTTAGCCATTTGAAGGAGTCCTAACCTTGAGCGTTAAGTATGAGTTTATGTTAGTATACCACATTTCTGACTTACAATTACTAAAATGCATTTTTTGAAACAGTCAAAAATGCACGAGTTTATGAAATCCATGGCTCCAAGCTTTGTCATACAATGTTGTGATTGCATCTGAATGCCAGCTTTCTTAAACAAGAATATGTTACTATTCATCATTTTTGAGTTTCCACTTCTTTGTTTGACTTTTTGTATGGTTTTATGCTTGGAGCAGACAAGCCAATACAGAGTTTCTGTAACTTCAATGATTAAATGAAAAGAAGTTAAGTACCTGCTTCAAGTACTCAATAAAACTCTATACTTTGAAACAGTTTTGTGAGTGTCAACTACAGTTTAGCAATATAAGTGTAGTATCCAGTGTAGTACGTACCATGCACAACAAGCTATAGTGACTAATTATGCTGCATTTAAAAACTATGCACCTATGTTGGGAAATTGAACAAAATTATTGCTAACTAACAGGACACTGGGCAATGAACAATAACTACGGGAGTTTATACTACACACTTCAATCATTTTTATTCAGTAAGTTGATATTGTTGGCAATAACAATTAAGTCTACAAAAGGTCTTAAACTTTGAAGTTCTAAGCTGCACTCAGTCTTATTGATTTTATTGTTTTTGAATAGGTACGTGGTACAGATGAGTCATCAGTGAAAAAAAAACAAAGTCTGTTACACACAAAGGTAAAAATATCCTGTATTATTTTCTATATCAAAGGATGATCATTGTTAAAAAGTATATTCCAATCTGATTGTTTGTATTTATAATCATTATTCTGTGCTGCACCACCCTTGCAAAAGGGGAAGACAAGCAAGCTAGGTACTGCATTAAGATAGTTTTCTTGTCTTTTTGTCATTTACAGGATTAAATGCTTTGCTGTAGATTCATTTACTCATGGCTCCTCTTCTAAAATTAATAAAACAATAAAGTTGAATTAAAACTACATAGTGACATAAAATACATGATAATTCTGCCACCTCACAACAAAAAACCTGTGTGAAGCCATGGTTTGGTTTAAATATCAAAATCAGTTAAAAACACAAGAAATCTGATACCAAAAAAATAAAATTGAGTAAAACTAAAATCCCCAACATTTGCCCATATTCTTTTTTGACACCACCACCCATTTCTGGAAATGTTGCACTTAAAATTACAGAAAGGAAAAAAGGTGTTGGCAAAAAAAAAGGAAAATAGTCTCTCACAAGAGTGACAATACAGGGAAGAACTGATAATTGTGATAGCTATAATAGTGATTTATATTCCCATTTTTGTTGAATGGTTTTCTCATAAACTAAAGATCAACACTCTTCAGCTACATGTCCCATGTAGTGGCTTATCAATCACCCCTGCCCTCTCAACTAGCAGTTTTTGAATTGTGAAATGGGCAAGGTTTGAACAAAATGATAAGTAATCATGCATACCAAAATTTAAAATTTTCTAATAGCCCTCAAAATTTTAGAGTGAAAACCTTATGAGCAATTCAGTGATGAAATAGTTTTCTGTAAAATTGAGCAAAACCAAAATTCTCTAAGTTTGACTTCATCAAAAAAATAAAGGGAAGCAAAAGCCTGGATAATCTAAAGCAACAGTCGAATCTACACAGTCAAATAGTGAGAATTCTTTTATTTTTTCATTTCTTTTGCAATTTTAAAAATCTGTAGTTAGTATGTATCAGTACTATATTTTGGATTTAAGTTGTTCTTGAAACTTGACTGTGCAAGCACACATTTCTTAAGAAAGTGCTTACCCCCCCACCAAAAAAAAAACTTTCACAGAACTTATTGCAGCAAGGGGGTGGTCACTTAAATGGTCAAGTATAGTAATAAATGACAAGCATAAGCAAAAACCAAGTTTGAGAGACTGGCATTTTTCAAAATACCATTTACCACCTTTGTAGGTGAAATCATGAGTGGATCCTGACAATTACCCCCAATTTATTAAAACATGTACAGTGTGACTTTAAAAATTTGCAACACAATTCATTTAAGAAATGCAGCAGCCAGGCCTAAACTTAGTTCATCAAATAGCCTCATTATCAGACGACAATTGGCTCAGTGAGTGCTAAAACATGAAATCTATAGTTTATCTACTGGTACATTAATCAATTGTACTAACTATAGTGCAGTTGAATCGAGTGAATAATTTGGGAATCCCCTGGGCTTCTTGGAAACTTTTGAAATATCAGACGTACGTTAATTTACTTTAATTAATTTAGGCAAAAATACATAACCTCAGAGATCCGACAATGACAATTCATCTTTGAAATTTCTTATAACTTACTTTAAATAACAATAACTCATGGCCTGCTGTCACTTCTAAGGGGTAGGAAATAATGATCTAAAGGAGAGATGAGGAATTAGTCAAGGAAATAAAAGTCAGGAATTTTTCTCATTCTGATGCTCTCTTTATATAGCAACCCTATTCAGACACTAGAATTAAACTTTTTTCAGGGGTTTCAGGAGCTCTGTTAATTTCAAAAAATTATTGGAAAACAAACTCTGAATTTGGGCATGCATTCAGCCCCACCAGCAAAAATACATTATGTGGTGAGAGCATACAAAATGCTGCAGATCTCATTTAAGGTGCATGAAGTTTTGGTTTGTACGTATTTTATTGAAACAAGAAATGAAGAACTATTCATTGGCCTTCACGAAACTATGTGTTTCTTAAACGTATTAGTTCATATAGCTAATTTGCTTTGAATTTGCCACATTACAGTTAAATGATCAACCATATCAAGTAAACACATCTCCTGATAATTGAAAAAAGGAATGAATTTTATGCACACCTGATTCGAGGACTCGGCGACTGTGCGTAGTTGGAGAGGTCGGTATGATTCTCAGAGATTGAACCTTCAATCATCCAATACGTGTGAAAATATTATTAGCGCATTTAAGTTTGTTTCAACATGTTTTGGTACTCAGGCTATTCATGCTGTGCGAGCACGTGCATGCATGCATGGACCAAAAACCATGCTTGTGCATGCACTCTGGACCCAAATGCGAGCACTTGCATGCACGCATGCACTGGGGCCGTAAATGCAGGCATGTTGCATGCATGTCGCATGTATGCACTGCATGCTATGTGCATGTATGTGCATGCATGCTTGTGCATGCACTCTGGGCACGAATGCGAGCATTTGCATGCATGCATGCACTGGGGCCAAAATGCGGGCATGCCGCATGCATGCAATATTTTGGAAGGGTGAGTCTCCACTCGTACCACGAGTAAAGGCTTAATGAGCCTCTTGTTTGATCTAAAAACCATCTCTACGGCTTCAGATAAACTTCCAAAATTGAATTAGTGAAACAACCGCCGAACGTTGTTTTCAGGGGAAAACATAATATTTATAAACAACAAGTTGAAGGTCTATCCAAGGTCAAACTGCTGCAACTCGCAACGAATGACTGCATTTAAAACAACTTTTAAAAGATGGCCTTGAAAAGTTTTTTGGGTGTGAGGGTCACTCAGACTTATCTTTAATGCTTGAAAATGTTAAGTTCGTTGAAATATATGAACAAAACATGAAGATGGATTAATACTGACCTTGTTTTTCCGACAATGTTTTACTCGGCCGCCAACTTGGCTAGCAAATCACTCGAGCCGGCTTGCCAGCCAAAAGGTCACGTGACCCTTTAGTGCAAATCGCCTATTTATATATATGTTTTGAGAAGCCCAAACAAAGATTGAGTTTCAAAATTCAAAATAACTTTATATCTCTATATCAAGTTAACATAAATTTTATGACGTTCCTTATCAATTGCACAAACAGGTTTTTACGAATTTTAACTTCTTTCTTCTTGTTTATTGTATCTTTTTGCTAAGAAGATGCATTATCTATCGACTTCAACTCTAGTTTTTTTCAGGAGATGAGTATAGAAATTCTCTCCCTAAAAGAATAGTTCCGATTCCTGGCGAAGTAAAGGCGAATCCCGGAATGTGCTTGTTCTATCAAATAAATCTGATTGTTGTACAAGTTCCTCACAAAGGATGAGTTTCAGAATTCAAAACAATGATACATCCTTTCATAACATCAATCTTATTCGCGTTGCTAATCAAGTGCAAAGGCAAACTGTTATGAAGTTCAGCCTCGCTCTTGTTTTGTTGTTTAGCTAATTCTTATTAAAAGACGAACAATCTATTTGTTTAAGCAGATGAATTTAGAATCTAATCTTTAATAAAGCAAAGTGACGGCAAGTTTAGAAACGCGCCCCGTCCCATTAAAGATACTGGGTTGTTGTCTAAATATCTAAAAAAGAATGAGTTTCAAATAGCATCTTTTACTGAATCAACAAGTTTCACTGGTAAAATAAACAAGAAAGCTGTAACGACAAGCTATTTTCACGAATTTGAGAAGTACCCATGTGTTCATATATGTATACAGGGGGGTCACGAAAGAAAAACTGGATAAACAGCATCAGTATTTCATGCAGGATGTATCCAAATTTTAATATATACACTGGGTTAAAAAAATGGGCAAGCTGCATCTGTTATAAGTCATGTCAGATGGTCCCAAGTGTTCATATTTACACACGGGGTGAAAAACTCCAAGATTGAAACTATAACTTTTACATCAATTTTAGAAAAAACACCAAATTTTCGGACTTTTCCTAAAGTTTATTTTGCAACGTATCGATAATAGTGACTCGTAGTCAAGAATTCGTGGGGTGCCATGGTATCAGAGCTTTGATTGACAGTATTTTCAAATTTTGCCTTTTCAGTAGTTCTAAGTTAGTTTTGATTATAGGCCTTAACTTTTTCCCTGTTAGTATATAAATCACATTTAGTCATGATCATGTTTTTCTACTGACGTCAAATATCACGTCACTTGAAAAAATGACGTCATTAATGTAACTCTTTCAACTCGAATTGGTTTGGATTAATGTTGACTTGAGGTCAATTTTCGTAGTGTTTATAACACTTTTTGTTAGAAAGAAAATTTAAACTTAAAATAATGTTAAAATTGTGTTTTAAAAAGCTACAATAGTATCCTGTTACTTTAGGCCGTTGACAACTGTTTTTTGATTTTTTCCGTTTTGGATCAAATTGCTAAAAAAGAAAAACACCTTTGATTCAGCTGCCTTTATTGCTGTAGTTTCTTTGATAGTGTTGAAGCCTTTTTTAAAGTGGTTATAACGTTTTAAAAACATTAAATCACCTGTTTTTACTGACTTTCCTCGTTTAGTGTTGCCATACATTAAAAACCAATAATTTCAAAGCCTTAATTCAAAATAAAAAGCCGGAAAAAAAAATGTGAAAAGTCATAATTTTTTATGGTGTGACGTCATACAACCACAATAAATATATTAAGTTTATCAAATGAACTATACAAGTTCTATCTAACCACGGAGTTTGATCACAAAAACATTTATAGTTACAGATATACTAAGGAAGGGAGGGCTTTAGAAGCTCCCCTGACTCCCCCCCGCCCTCCAATCACTGACAAGAACTCCAAAACCGCCCAGTCGGATTTGGGCTAATCATTTATTCAGGTTTTGCCGTTGTTTTAGAATAAAACAAAAAAGAGCCGGGCTGTGTGTCTGCAAAAATAGTGCCACGTCCACAGGCAGGGACTGTTAACGTTCGTAAAGTGCCAACTTACAACATACTTGAAAAACAAATCTGAAAATTATATTAAATAGTCTCTCACCATCATGATTCCTATATTCTCAATTTCAGTTGTTCTAGTTGTTCTAATTGAATTGCACTATCAAAAAAAATTTTGAAAGGTCTTCAACCCTATTTTTTACAATCATTATCATAGAAACGAAATTTTTTACACAAAGTCACATGTTTATAGCATATACATACAAATGCCGGATATTTTTCCAAAAATGTTAACGTTTTCTTCAAAGTTAAATCATACGTATTTTTTCTAATTTTCACCATGTGATATTTCTAACGGAAGAAAATAAAAACGATTAGCGGCGTAACCTAGAACATGAACACAGCGCCCCGTCACGTGACACATTAAGAGACCTCGAGCGACAGCAGGTACTTAAGAGTAAATACCAGCATCGGTCAAACAATCACCGGCAACAGTCGAAAAATCAATTCGGCTCATAATCTCATGCATGGTAGGTAGACCTATATGAGAAACAAATCACTGCATGGTTCGTTTGGCTCAATATCAGTCTATATTGGAGAAATCAACAATAATAGAATTTCGTCAAATGACGCTTACGGACCTCAAAATCCCCTCAAAATTTGGGATAAATTTTGAAGCTTCGCGTAACGAATAAAAACATTCTAGGACAATAAAAACTACAAAATATTGAAGAACAACACTTA
>JAOBAT010131496.1:0-12364 GCA_026413305.1 Hydrozoanthus tunicans | reverse complement strand
GGGGAGGGGTCAAAGAATCTCATCTGCTTAACACTACAGAAAACAGAGTAAAGCGCCGACCTAAAGAGCCACTTGCCACGAGAAAAGGTTTAGGTTACATAATTACCACCCCTATAAATTGTTGAGTATTTTTGTGAAACAAAAGATACTGCGTTGTAATTTTAGGACTGCTAATTTTTTTTCCCGACTTGATCTTCGTTTGTAGCAATGCAAGGTGTCACAGATATTCCTGACTGGTACGTACGTTCTTTGGCTTTAGTCATGAACAACATTAACACAAAAGCTAGTTTCGAGTTTTCTGTTGTTTTATATTGTTAAACTTAACGTGGCAATGAGTTTCTAACAATTTATGTTTATTTTCTTCTTAGTTTCTAAGGATTTACTCTGACTCGAAAAATAAGAATATACGCGATAGAACGACTACTAAAACAATTAAGCTTATCCTAGGGTTTGCACACTTATTCAAGCATATCTACGAATTTATGCGAATCGTTTACATACACACATATCTATATATGATAATTTCAAACTCGAATGCAGCGTTTCGGGCATTCTAATCGGCTCCTTTAGCCAATGACGTCATGGAGAATGTTGCCAACTGAATTTTTTTTTGCGGAAGGCAAACAAATTTTAAAAGTTTCAAAAATTGCAAATTTCAGAAAGCTCATTTCATTTAATAAAACAGTTATTTCATTCGCGCTTGTCAAATATAAAACGATCCTCATTTGCTATTTACCAGCTCATATTTTACGCGCGCTTTTTGAATAGTGAGACGTAACCGTGAGACGGCGAGCATCAATTTGCCGTCTGACGTTTGCCGTATTTTTGTCTTGCTTTTTTGGTTTTAGCTTCACGTTGACGCGAGCTTCAAGCGAAAACACGCGAGCAACTCGAATTAGATTTGAAACTAGTGTCAAGTAAATTCAGTGCAACTAAAATCTTATTTTGAAAGTACATATTAGCAAAGAAAAAAAAGGTTTTTTACTGTTTGTATGTCACAATTAATAATTGTTTGATTCCCGTTAATGAAAATTGCCAATTGGCACTATCTGAATAACTTCTTGTGTTGTTCCTTCAATTTAGCTAACTGAACATTAGGCATGACATCCCTTTACCTTTTTACGACTTACAATATTTTTTATGTTTGAAAAAGATAAAAAATACTCACGTAAATATCAAACGCAATAACCCTTACCTTTGCGTACGTACGGCAACGTGAATCGGCAGACGCGGGAAAATCTTGCTGATCATATTTCACGTTCGCATCTCGCGTATACGCGGTGCTAAATCTCCCTAATAATTGTTTTATTGGTGATTGTCAGCGCTTTTGGCAGGATATGGTAAGGCTGTGCAGCGCGACCTTGGAGTGGCAGTCTTTGTAACATAAGGTTCAGATGCATGATGTGGGATCGCGATTGGTGGCGTCGCATTCCCTCCTTGCCGCTCTCTTTTAAGTAGCCTGCACTCTGGCAGTTACTTCTGCCTTTGATGCCCCAACTTTGACTTTTTGTCGAGAGGTAACACAGTGTTTGGCGATGACTTCCAAGGTCCTGCTTTGTAGCGCAGGATCGGGCGCCCTCCCGCATAGTTGTAATCTATAGGATCATACGGTCCCTCGTGTGCACTCTTACAAAGCACGGCTTTTTGCGCTCTCGACCAATCAGCGCGCGAGATTCACTGGGGTTGTTTTATAATATACATTATAGTTGTAATCTATGATGTATATGGAATCTAGTGAGTTATAATATTGAATCCGTTATAGTTAAACATATATGTTATTTAGAAATTTATGTTACTTTAGAATTATGTTGAAGATTTTGCGTGTTTTCTCTGTTTGTAACCAGCTTTATTGTGCACACAACAGGTGCTTTTTTGAATCAGGCTTAAACTACGATTACGGGCAAATTCCTACATCCGAGATGCTTTCTTCCATGCTGGATAAGTCACCTATAAAGTATTCATCAGAGGTAATTTTGTATTAAACTAGTTGCTGTAAATGTTTTTATTATCTCAAACATTTTGTTTCCAAACGTTTTTTCTACCTGTCAAGGCGTTTCACTTAAAACCTTCCCTGAACTGCAAAAAACAGCAATAAAGAAAGCGGTTCTTACAAGTTAAATCACCATTTCGAATTCAATGGATACCAAAATGATCGAAATTTCATTCGAGCTTTTAAATACTTATTTCTTGTTACAGATTTTAGTTTAGGTTTTTTGCTTCTATGCAGTTTTTTTTTCGGTCTAATGTTTTTGATACAAATGTCACCCGTATATAACAACCGAAACTACATGTAATTACTATTATTGTTACGAATATCTTTATCATAGACGTTATCATCATTTATGTTGAAAATTATTTATAAACGTTTTTTTTCTCTTGTTCTCCGCTTCCAACCAGATTAAAGTACCGACGCTCGTAATTCTAGGAGACGTTGATCGTAGAGTCCCTCCCTCAGAAGGAAAACAGCTTTATAAAGTACTGAAATCTCGTGGAATTGAGACAAAGTTAGTGGTTGTTTTTTTACTTTTCTTAATTAATTCAAAGGGCCGGGGATCGAAGTAGCTCACGGTTATTCATCCTAGCGTCGTAACAGAAACTGAAGTCGCTTTCTATTGATCAGTCTGGCAGGCCGAAAAAAACTTGTTCTGGGCAATTTAAATGGAAAACTCCAAGGTTAATTAGAAACAAGCTGTTAAGTTGAGAGATTCTCTCAAATGTCTGTGCTTTAGCAAAGCGGAGCGAGAGAACTGAGCGGTGCTGATCCATGAGAAGGGCCATTCTAGCCAGAACCAGTTCTGAGAACTAGTGCGTTCCATTTAGGAAGTGACCTGTCGGAGGGTCCGGACTGGTCAGATGGAAAACGACCTAAATTATCATTAAGATTTTCTTTTCATTTAGTGATAGATTGTTACCACAATTCAAGATGCTGTCGTTATCTTGATTTTCTTATCTTGTTGGTAAATCCTATTTGTCCTTCTGTGCTTCAGGCTGCTGTTGTACCCAGACAACAACCACCCCCTAAATAAAGTAGACGCTGAGAGCGACGTGTTTGTGAACACTGTCAGATGGTTCCACGAGCACCTTCAACACTCGTCATGAAACAAGACTGTATCTTTTACCATAACCAAATATGTCTTTTGGCCATTATAAACGTCAAGAAATCCTTTCCCTGAAACAGTTTCCAATTATCATTAAAATGATATATATGGTTTAATAACATTTAATGTAATGTTAAAAAATGGTGGTAACGAATATTACTTATAAGGTAAGACTGACAGGCAACAGTTGGTAGTGGGGTTCAAGTAAGGAAAAACCACTTTCTCTCTCGTTGATATCTTGATAAATCTGTGAGCTTGCCGAGCTATTATATTTTCCAAATAAAGTGCACAGATTTTATGCGTTTGTATTTTGTAGGTAATGCAAAAAGTAGTTGCAGAAACGCAAGCATAATATGCCAAATTTCGAAAAAACAAACGTTTTGCTAATAAGCAAAAGTTTATAGGACTGGTGTGAAAAAGTCGCCGAAACTGGTACAACATTTCCCTGAAAATTCACCGAAATTTCCAATTTTTTTATCAAAAATACGAAGAACGAAGGGAAGGTTTTCTTTTTACCACTACTGCATGTATCCATTTAGGATGTAAACTGTGTTACTACATACAGAAACACTAACCTGGAACAATCGGTGTTTTCTAAAGATATTCCATTCATGCGACAACCAAGGTTTTTTAAAGTGACATAAAGTCCATAAAGCTCAAGCTATTGTTTCGCTGTAAAAAGGGGTCAAAAGGATAGCGATGACCGTTGGAAAAGTTCCCAAAATACCGCAAGAAATACAAGGGGATCAAAATTTTTCACCCTAAAAATACCTCTCGGTTTTAGAAATACCGGCTAAAAAATACCAATTGAAATCTGAAAATTTTCCCTGGGTAGCTAGCGGGTCGGTGTTAAGTCCCCTCGTGTTGCACAGAACGCACGTTCGTAATAAACCCTAAAAATGCCTAGTTTTTGGTTTAACACAGGGTTTCTTTTAACAACCCCTAAGAAATACCGGACTGGCAATTTTTACCCCTAAAAAATACGACGGTCATAGACAAGACAGGAGAAGATAATATCTTTATTAGGTCCTTGTACTGCTAGGTACTGTACATCTGTAATCATCCTAATAACACTCGATTCTACAATCAGTTGTTCATCCCTCGGCTTAACCGGTTTGTCGTGACCATATTCGGTTGAGATTTCCTCATTGTAGGGCCGGGAATGTCACGTCGTTTGTTTAAATTTTGAAGTGTGTAAATGTTTCTTGGATATCGAGAGGACATTTTGGATTAAGCTTCTTAGTATTTAATGGGAATAATCGCTTTAAAGCTTTCCAAAGTTGCTTTGAATCTTTAGAGTTAATTTTACTTAAAGTGTTTTCAAAGTGGTAGTTTTTCTTTCTTCTGCATGTTTTTTCAAAGCACTTTTTTGCTGCTTGAAGTTGTTTTCTCAGATGTTCATCATTTGGTTCTTTACACAGCTTTTTCCCAATTGATCTGAGGTTTTCTTTTTCAAATATGCACTCTTGATCGAACCAAATGTGAGACGTTTTATTACTATTGTTTTTACCCTTGTATTTCATTCCGGCCTTTTCGCAGACCTCGATAAGGAGCTGGCTGAATCTTTTAGTAAGGTTATTTATTGCTGATTTATCTTTTGGTTCATTTTTTGTTAGAATTTTTTCAAATTTTTCTTTATATTCTGTGGATTGCAGTATAATAGTAATGTTCTTTTTCGTTTTTTTTTCATTTATCATCACAGATTTGTTTGTGTTTTGCATGTGTTACTGCTGTTGCTTTTACTAGCTGTTATTCTTCATCTCCAATAAGTTCCATTACTGCTTCAATATATACTCATCACAGTTGAAAAGCGTATATCCTTGTAAATTGCCTGTTCTTGCGTTAAAATCACCTTGTAAGATTTTTATCCCGTGTGTGATTCGGCAGTGATCAGAAATGTCTGGTTGTAAAGGATTTACCGACAAGAACTGTACGTTCTGGAGGTTATCAATGTCCGAAATCACATAATCTACCAGACTACTCCCATTGTATTGGAAACAGGTCATTTTTTCGGTCGAATCGCCTGTTACGCTGCCATTTAGAATTCTCAGATTATTTTCTGTGCAAATATCGATTAAAGACCTACCTCGTGAATCAACTTTTGTCTCATCTTGAGAGTAGAGTTTCGTCTTTTCTTCATCTTCAATTAGTTCCTTTACTGCTTCAATATACTCATCACAGTTTGTAAAAAAAAAGTTTGTAAAGCATGCCCGCGATCCTTCACTTTTACTCAGTAGCCATTCACAGAGCGCATAGTATCATAGTGATATACTAAAATTCCATGATGTAAAATGCGTAACAATAGTTATAATGATAAGTTTAGCTTCTATCGATCTCGTAAACAATTAAAAGTCATAAAATGATAAAAATCCATAGCTTAAAGTCCCTATCAAGCTTATTTTTTACTTCTTGGATTAAAACTGTTGTCATCTTTGAACTCAAAATTCGAATAACCAAAAAAAACTTCCACGTCTAAGTATGCTTTTTAAACAAAAAAAGGTTGGAATGCAAATTTGACCGAGCAGGCCGAGGACTGGTAACCTGTGACTTAGCAGGAGTGAGTTATGTGGTTTTTGTTCAAAAAATTTCATTTCTGTTTAAAAAGGTCATAAAATGTTTATATCAAACAATTTCAAGGGAACAATTCATTGATTAAAGATAAAACAATGTGACTATTGTAGCCAGAATTGAATTGTTTGAGATGAAAAAGATTGTCTCTGCTTTTTGCCTCGTGCTACGTCACACGCCTCCTATTCAGTTACATCATCATTGCACGCGTCAAGTCTAAAAAATGTAACAGGAACGGCGAGAAATGGTTTTATTTTCATAAAATTACTATTATTAATGGGTTCTACATTTTATCAGGAACTTAAAAAAATAAGTTTGATAGGGACTTTAATATAGTACTTCTTGCTTCGTAGATACGCAAACTGTTATTGCCAAGAAGAGATTTCCGCGTTTATCCTAAAGTCGACCCGAGGTTGAATAAAAGGCGTCATGGTAGTAACTCTGTATGCTAAATACAAGCTTTCGAGGCCTAACTTTTTAGCTTTATTCGTAGCGTCCAACAACAAAAAGATCAACTTCACGTTTTTTCTGTCTATGTGAACAGTTAGAGAATTTGTTTCTGTTACTGCAACCAGTTTGTGTTTATTAAGCATAAATTAGCAAATTATGATAATTAAATGTTAAAACTAAACGTTAATGTTTTTTAAACGTTTTCCATTGAACCATTAACAACTCAATGAGCATTTATTATGCCAATTAAGGAAACTCGGTGTTAACGTGAATTGGACATTAAATTATTAGATATTAGTACGGGGGAAATTTCTAAGAGCGCTAATTTCTACAATTCTTAATTTTTTTGGGGCGATAAACCTGACAGCAATAATTCTCATCAAAAACGCTGGATCAATTGTATCACTCGATCCATGTGCTTCGCTGTTTCTTGTTGTAATTGGCTCCATGTTTCTCTGTTTAACAAGAACTTTAACGGGATATTCTGCGACCCCTAAACTTTAGCCAGCCAAAACTTTGTTCTCAACCTAAACTTATGAAGGAATAGGGAGAAAACTTTGACCAAACCTGAGGGTGGTCGGGGCTGATTCAGTCTACAAAAAGTCGCAAGCCCCACTCATTTAAGAAAAGGCCAGATGAAAATAATTCAAGGATGCGGGATTTATTTCATTCATCAAATCAACACTACAGCGATCAATCGAAATCTAAGTTAGAATTTACTTGCTTTACATGAGCCATATCAGTTCTTATCAAGTTCTTGAATTTCGAATCCTTTTCTTGAATTACTCTACAATTAACTACAAAATGATTGTTGGGCAGTGGTTTCATGTCTCTAAGCAATCTTCTCATAGACATATCGACACTACATCGATCAATCGAAATCTAACGTTTTACTCGCTTAACAGACCTTATCAAGTTCTTAAGGTCGAAACTTATTTTCGAACCATTTTCTTGCATCGTTCTATATCTAAACAAAAATTGTTGGGCAGTGGTTTGATATGTCCATCTACGCAATCTTCTCGCAGACATAACCAGCTTCCCAGCCCTTGTAAACCTTATCACAGGGTAAGTCATTCCAGGTTCCGGCCAACTTGTTCAAGTGTTTTCGGTTTGGATCAGTGTACATGTGAGCACAGGGTTCCTTGGCGTTTCCGTTTGGTTCCCCTGCGGCCCAATTTTTGTGCAGTGGCAAAGAACCATCGGACCAGTGGAACTTTTTATCACTTGCCCAGTAGCGCAGCCCGATCCACATAAGTCTTCTTGTTGGTGCAAATTTCATAGACAACTTTAGAACGAAGTCATTTTCGGCTGCCGAAGAAATCTTTACCAAAGTGGCACCTAACTGCCGGCAATTGTTTTCTGCTAGGTGCGATGTGGTGACGGAGCTGCCAACACGATAGCAGAAACCCTGATACTCAGTCCAACCACATTTGCAACCTAAAGCGTACAGTAAACAAAAAACAACATTGTGAGAAAGCGCTTCCTTTTACCTTTTTTCCCCAGGCTTTGCGCGCGGTTACAGGACGTGCGCAGCTGCTAAAGTTTATAAGGACTAAAACTGAGTGAAAAGAATAAGTAACAAATTTTCTGTGTTTTTTGTGAAGAATTCAGTATTCATTATTAAGAAATACTCTTTCTTCCGTTGATGAGAAATTTGAACTTGTTGTTTTATTCAAACTTTTCTCTAGTTACCAACCCTTCAACAACCACTGAAAACATCTTGACGGCTAAGTGCGATTCAGACCTGTACGATAAGCGGGAATCTGAAGCACTTAAATCGATATAGACATCAAGAACGAACTATTCAAAATGGTATGAAGGTTTAAACAAGGCAAGCTGAAAAAAATGAAAATACAAAAAACTCGCAGCTGCAAAAGTTTACAAGGACTAAATTTGGGTGAAATGGATAAGAAACAATTATTCTGTTTTTTTTTGTAAAGAATTTGGGATTCGTTAAAAAAGAAAACGTCTTTCTTCCGTTGATGAGAAATTTGAACTTGTTGCTTATTTCATTTTGCTTCACTAATCAATTCTTCAACATGAAGAAGCAAAATATTTTGGTAGTGAAGTGCGAATCTTACAGAGAAATTCAGACTATTTTGCGATAAGCAGGAGTTTCAAGCACTTATACTCGATAAAGACATCAAGAACGAACTATTTAAAAGAGTATAAACGTCTAAACAAAGCAAGCTAAAAAATATAAAACCAAAAAATAGATAACCGTCTACAACTTACTACACAAGGCTTGGTCGATCTGGATGATCAAAACCAGAGCTGCTATTGCTACCAAGAGTTTGTTCATCGTTGGTGTTGAAGTCTCCTTGCTCGTCAGTCGTGGAAGTGGCGATGAAAAATGAAGAGAGACCCTCTTATTTATTGGCGTGAACCACATATAATTGACAATAGTCTAAAAATAAATACATTGTTCGAAAGCACACTTTGAGAAACCTTTTACTATTGAGACAGAACGTCGCGATTGGCTAATGCAACGGATAAGCAAACGGTCCACTATCAAAGTCGAAACTAATAGCGCTATCTTACTTTCTGAGTGTTTTCCATCAACTGTGTTGATCTGCTAACCATCCATGAAGGGTGTAACAGAGATAATTACGGTCAAATATTGGATAAGCTGATTCTTATATGGCGAAGCAATGGTAAAGGGAGTTAGCCTACTCGTGGAGAAGGGAGGAGCAATTTAAGATTGTATTTTTAGACACAAGTGCAGTGAATTTGTGAAAGTGGACTATTTGTAAAAAGGATGCCGTTTGGTTGCTCACCCCTGACCATCCATTCTTGCTGAGGAGCTGAGTGGCGGTTGAAAGCACCACCGACTCTCAGTGTTCGTGAATAGATTTCAATGTTGTTTATCATATCTGGTCGATTGAGCACGTTGTAAGTAGTGTTTTTTGGGGGGGTTATGTAGAACTTCAGGGAGAGAAAGAGATCTCTAACCTCTATAAAAGAAACGAAAATTGTGGGAAAATTCTTTCGGAATCTTGCAGAATCTAAAATTTTTCACCTAAACAAGATTGACGTGCAAACTTTCTAGCAAATACTACCGGAAAGGTGGTTTATGGAGGTCTCGTCCTTTTTGTCAGGTTTTGCAAATAAGCTCTATTTTGCACTAGTTGGAAAAGCTATGTTTCCAATCTTAACTTATGGTCAATCAGTTCTTAAGTTGAGCGTCTGTCAACGCATATTTCTTATATAAACAGCAACAACTTCATACAAACCAATACACTGTGCAACAATATTTTTCCCTATTAAGAGCATTTATTTTATGCAAAAGATATAGGGCCTGCAAAAAAAATCATTCAGAAATGTTGAATTCGCTACTAGTTTTTCAGTAGTCGTACCTTTTCTCAAACTATTTGGGGTGATATAAGCATGTAACTGGTTTCATAGTAAAATTAATGAGCCAATATCCTCGATTCTAGTCAAGATAATACAACTTCCTTTCGTTTTTAGCGCAATTTTCACACTTGGTTATCATGGGTCAGATAAAGCTTACACTTGCTGTCAACATTTCAAAATAATCAACCGGATCCCTTCCTCGAGAAACTGGAAATTATTATGGCAACTTGCTCGAATTAATTTTAAAAGAACAAGTTTGCCTTGTAATTGTTTTCCACCTTAGTTCTGTCCCGACTCCTCGGAATCCTGTTTGATTATTACATTTTTTTTTAATTAGACAAAAACATTTGGACTCAACTTTTGGTCGAAGTTGTTGCACAAGACATGCGAGTTCTCGATTATTTGTCGTTCCCCCTACTCCAAAACGCGTTTCAAACCACGCAATTATTGCTACCTACAGGGAAGTAAGTTCTCTCTTCTTGCACGCGCAGTAAAACTAAAGCTTTCTTAACCTCATCAGTTAACAGGACTAACTATCAAATAATCATTACATTAGAAGTCAATCAAACCTTCCGCTCGTTTTTGCCGAAAACAGGCTCAATAGCTTCGAATACATGACCGAGGAGTTATTGGATTGGTTTTTCGCCCATGCAAGCGCGCTTAGATAATCGGTTTTTCTCTTTAATTTATTGCTCTAAAATACTATTGATCAAAAATTAAAATTTGTTTCGGTTTTCCTTACATCAGGCCGGTTTTGTAGTTTGAAGCATGCAGACGGGAGTTTTTGACTCCCCCTATTTGTGTATGCAGCTGAGTCGAATGGGAAGTAAAGCGGATGGGATGTTTGCCATGCCAATTAACGATTCATAAGCCACTATACACCGATTGCTGATTTCAGATTTGTTCATATATCATTTGACCACGACACCTTCAAATATAGGAGTGCATCTCGAATTTAACAGGTAGTCTGCCTTGTTCAATAAAAATAAAGTCCGCAAACAAACGGTTTAACACGCAGACAAATTAACTCTGTTATGATCTAAGTGTAACTAAGGGGAAGCCGAAAAGAGCAATGTTTGGAATCAAAAGAGCTTTTTATTGTCCTAACCACAAATCTAAGAGAGGTTATTAGATCAAATTAAAACGAAATAGGATTACTTATAACATGCAATGGGAAGTATGAAATTGCTAAAACTTTTTAACTCATTTTATGCAGGCGTCTTAAAGAATATTTCTCATTTATTAAAGCAATAAAAAGTCCATCAACTCTTTTCATTCAAAATAGCGGTTATTCACAAGACTATTGCTGTTATTCTATATTATAAGGGTTCAAGCTTTTTAATTTGTGATAATATTGCATCAACAACTGTTAGCGCAATTCTTTTGGTTGAATAACACGAAAACAAATGTCTAGTAAGTATGTTGATTTTTATAAGTGTTTCCTGAGGTATTTTCCACTGCAGGAAACCCCGTACTGGCATCATCAAGCTAGAATGGCGGGTAGAGGGAATCTTCAGAATGAAACCAGAACTGAGGGCAAATTCATGTCGATTGATACGCGGAAATTTTATGTATTAAACCATGGCGGATCATGAACGAAGTTGTCTCTCTGCATGGCCGTTCTGTGGTTGGTCTCCAGCATCTACCAAAGCAATGTGGGCGAAAAATTTTACATTCGGGTATGACTACCAGTTCGGCCAACAGAAAGAGGAACAATAATCATTGTCAACCAACAGCAAGACGGGGAAAAGATATATTTCAGTGTTCGTGATCTCAACGTTTGTTTGTCATATTTGGTCGATAGAGAACGTTGTAAGTAGTGCTTTTTTGGGTTATGCAGAAATTAGGGAGAGAAAGAGATTTCTAACAACTATAAAAAGAAAAAAACTGTTGGAAAAGTCTTTCGGGGATTAGTTGGAGTAGTTTGAGCGGCTGTCAGCACATATTTCTTATATAAACAGCAATAATTCAAAAGAAACTTATACACTGTGCAACAATTTTTTCCCTACTAGGAACATTTATTTTATTCAAAATATTTTGGGTCTGCAAAAAAATCGTTCAGAAGCTAAGAGTTCAATTCGCTACTAGGTTTTCAATAATCGTGCCTTTTCTAAACTATTTTGAGTGGTATAAGCATGTAACTAGTTTCATAGTAAAATTAATGAGCCAATATTCTCGGTTTTAGTCAAAACAATACGGCTTCCTTTTGTTTTTAGCGCAATTTCAACACGTTGTGAAAATTCAGGGGCCAAAGCTTGCACTTGCTGTCAAACCTTCAAAACAGACAACCGGATCCCTTCCTCAGAAACTGACAATTATTGTTACAACTTGCTTGAATTAATTATGAACAAGTTTGCCTTGTAATTGTTTCAGATGCTAAGAGTTCAATTCAGAAGCTAAGAGTTCAATTCGCTACTAGGTTTTCAATAGTCGTGCCTTTTCTAAACTATTTTGAGTGGTATAAGCATGTAACTGGTTTCATAGTAAAATTAATAAGCTCATATCCTCGATTCTAGTCAAGACATTACGGCTTCCTTTCGTTTTCAGCGCAATTTCCACACTTAGTTATCAGGAGTCAGATAAGCTTGCACTTGCTTCAAACCTTCAAAATAAACAACCGGATCCCTTCCTTGAGAAACTGGCAATTATTATGGCAACTTGCTCGAGTTAATTAAGAACAATTTGCCTTGTAATTGTTTTCCACCTTAGTTCTGTCCCGACTCCTCGAAATCCTGTTTGACTATTACATTTTTTTTTTAATTAGACAAAAACATTTGGACTCAACTTCAGGACGAAGTTGTTGCACAAGACATGCGAGTTCTCGATTATTTGCGGGGGGGGGGGGGGGGGGGGGGGGGGGGGGGGGGGGGGGGGGGGGGGGGGGGGGGGGGGGG
>JAOBAT010131474.1:0-12364 GCA_026413305.1 Hydrozoanthus tunicans | reverse complement strand
TTTCTTTCTTTCTTTCTTTCTTTCTTTCTTTCTTTCTTTCTTTCTTTCTTTCTTTCTTTCTTTCTTTCTTTCTCTCTTTCAAAAAAAACATTTTATGCATTCGGAAAGAAAACATAAAGGCTATTTTCTGCTTAAACTAATCAGCTCATTTTCTTAGTTTCGTGTCAATTTTGTCGTCGATCGGTGTATGTTTTTTATCCGTTTCAAGTTATATGTTTGTATCCCCCGCAGGACGGTGTTTGGATCCGCGGGCTGTTCTTGGAAGGTGCGGGTTGGGACAAGAAGAACGCCTGTTTGATCGAGGCTGAACCCATGCAACTGGTGTGCCCCATACCCACAATACACTTCAAGCCGGTCGAGAACAAGAAGAAGAGTGGAAAAGGTAGGCTTACAAGCTGTGTTACTTCTACTATGATAAATTGTTATTATGCCTTTTATTTTCTATTAATCATATGTTTTCCTCCCGTCCCCCTCTCAGGTGTATACAATTGCCCCTGCTATTACTACCCAAACCGTAGCGGTACTTCAGCCAGGGCCTCATTTGTTGTGGCCGTTGACCTCAAGTGTGGTGCTGTAACCGCTGACCATTGGATAAAGAGGGCGACAGCTCTTCTTATGAGCTTGGATCACTGAAGCTTTTTATTAGACATGCTCATGGCTTCTTAATTCTTCATTGTACTACTCTGTGAAACAGAATCAGCTGAACAATATTTGATGACTTAAAGGACCAGAAAAGGATTTCGCGTTTTCAGATATTTCTCGGAGATATAAACATCCATTGTCTTTGTAATGGAGTATTATTCTTGATATACGGTGGTTCACCTTTAAAAGTTGAAATTATGTTTCTCTTCACTTTCTTTGTTTTCATTAGTGAGTGAGTTAGGTATTTTTTGTCTTTTGTAATTTATTTGTAAAAAAAACTAATAAAACATAAAATGTTTGGATTCAAGTTGGAATATATGTCTTTATTCATGTATATGTACGTATGTGTGCATGTATGTATGTATGTATATATGCAGGTCCGTTTAAGAATCATTGAATCTCCCATTGTTCTACGCCTTTTCAGATTTCCCTCACCAGAGTGTTCAAACTTTCATACTGAGAATACATCGACCAGTATACAACAAAGTTTTTAAGTCAAAAGCAGTGAAACTCTATTTTGAAGCAATATTTCTTTTGCGCTATGTAATCTTAGCCAATCGTAGAACTACAAAACAAAAGCGAAGAAAAGCTTTTTATGTTCAATGTTTCCCACGTTGAATTTTTCTTAAATTTAAAAACAGAAATGTTTTAAATAGAGAGGAATGAATGAGTAAACTGGAACGAAATACATCAGCTTACTTATGAAGGTGTTGTCCAGTTTTTAAATTTCGCCAGTTAGATCAACAGTTTAATAACGTTGCAATTAGCACGTTTCTACCTCCCATTGCTGTTCACCTCCCTAATTCTTACTGGGATTGCTAGTTAAAGAGCATCAGATTGGACTAGCGTAATCGAAGGCTAATTGCGAGAGTCGGGTTGAATGATTTTGTCACAAATCCTGCTAAGATCGGACGTGGCACCAGACAGGGTTACTACTCATCTTGTTGTTTAACATCGATACTGAAGCCATGCTGAGGGAAGCCTTGGGTCAAGTGGATAAAAGCATTTGGTTATAGAATATGTCATCAAAACAGTGAGACACACGGATGGCCAGGCCACAGTAACAAGTACAACTGACGCTTGTAATTCGTGATGAACGAATACAGGAGACAGCAAAAAGGTACGGTATGAAGATCAACGTAAAGAAGACTAAGGTTATGAATGTCTCGAAACACACTGGTGAGGAATTCACGTTCCTGCGTAGTGGTAAGCAACTGAGGTAGGTACCACAGTTAAGCTACCTTCATGACAGTATAAATATCAAGATGGTCACTGTCACAAGGAGATAAAGTCGAGGATCTCCGTGAATAAGATGCTGCTGTTTTTGACCCTAAAGAAAATAACTAAGACGATCGTTTGGAGTACACTGCTTTATGATGGTGATACATGGTCTATACGTTAAGAAGATGGAAAGTTGTGAGGGTGTAGGGAAAGCTCTTGAACATCCAGCGGTCGGGCAAAATTGGCAATAGAGACACGTCCGTGTTGCCACGAAGGCCAACCGAAAATCAAGCATCAGTAGTTGACACGTACTTGCACACGTCATGCGGTCGTGGTGGTTGTCACAGAGGCAGCCAAGACGCTCTTTACCTCCGTGACGATCACCACAACCGCATGTCGTGTGTAAGTACGCGTCAGCTACTGATATTTGATTTCCGGTTGGCCTCCGTGGCAACACTGACGTTTGGTGCTTAAAGTCTCCATTGAAGTACTGCAGAAGTGGAAAAGGAAGCCCCTAGCTGTAGTGTACCTTATCCACAGAAGCAAGAGAACCTGGCAAGGCCACACTTTACCTCACGGAGACCTATTGCTGGATATCATTGGTAGCAGAGGGAAAGGCAAAAGGACTCCTGGGAGAAGAAGAAAAGAAACACTGAGCTTGCTTTTTAGAATTTTAAAGTCATTGGGCCTTAAGTGTACGATGCACGATGTACGAGTTTTCACAAACCTATTCATGAAGACCTCTGATAATAAGATTCTACAAGTTTATTAATTCTTGCCTCTATCTAGTTAAACATAATGACGAGATGTATTGATAACCTACAGTTAAAGTGCACGAATTTCAATAAACTGTAGAACAAGCGCTCTAGAGTTCTCCAGTTGCAAATGTGTTTAACGATGAAAATGCCGCTTTAGATGTTTTGAACGGCAACATGCCTAAAGTGTTACGTAGCCAGCTCCTAGACGTTTAGACTGCCCAGAATCCAGCTACTAGAATGTAAGACTGCCCAGAATCCAGCTCCAAGACTGTTAGACTGCCCGGGATCCAGCTCCAAGACTTTTAGACTGCCCAGAATCCAGCTACTAGAATGTAAGACTGCCCAGAATCCAGCTCCTATACTGTTAGACTGCCCGGGATCCAGCTACTAGAATGTTAGACTGCCCAGAATCCAGCTCCTAAACTGTTAGACTGCCAAGGATCCAGCTGCTAGAATTTTAGACTGCCCAGAATCCAGCTCCTAGGCTGTTAGACTGCCCGGGATCCAGCTACTAGAGTGTTAGATTGCCCAGAATCAAGCTCCTAGATTGTTAGACTGCCATGGATCCAGCTCCTAGACTGTTAGACTGCCCAGGATCCAGCTACTAGAATGTTAGACTGCCCAGAATCAAGCTCCTAGATTGTTAGACTGCCATGGATCCAGCTCCTAAACTGTTAGACTGACCGGGATCCAGCTACTAGAATGTTAGACTGCGCAGAATCCAGCTCTTAGACTGTTAGACTGCCCAGGATCCAGCTACTAGAATGTTAGACACTCCAGAATCCAGCTCCTGGACTATTAAACTGCCCAGGATCCAGCTACTAGAATGTTAGACTGCCCAGAATCCAGCTCCTAGACTGTTAAACTGCCCAAATCCAGCTACTAGAATGTTAGATAGGCTGTCCAGGAGCGTAGCCAACTTCCCAGTATCAAGTTCGTCAAATGTGATGCAGCCCAGTATCAAGTTCCTAAGCTGTTTATCTACTACTCAGTGGCCAGTTCATCAACTGTTATACTGCCCAGTATCAAGTTCCTAAACTGTTATACTGCCCAGTATCAAGCTCCTAAACTGTTATACTGCCCAGTATCAAGTTCATCAACTGTTATACTGCCCAGTATCAAGTTCATCAACTGTTTTACTACTCAGTGGCCAGTTCATCAACTGTTATACTGCCCAGTATCAAGTTCCTAAACTGTTATACTGCCCAGTATCAAGCTCCTAAACTGTTATACTGCCCAGTATCAAGTTCATCAACTGTTATACTGCCCAGTATCAAGTTCATCAACTGTTTTACTACTCAGTGGCCAGTTCATCAACTGTTATACTGCCCAGTATCAAGTTCCTAAACTGTTATACTGCCCAGTATCAAGCTCCTAAGCTGTTATACTGCCCAGTATCAAGTTCATCAACTGTTATACTGCCCAGTATCAAGTTCCTAAACTGTTTTACTACTCAGTGGCCAGTTCATTAACTGTTATACTGCCCAGTATCAAGTTCCTAAACTGTTTTAATACTCAGTGGCCAGTTCATCATATGTTATACTGCCCAGTATCAAGTTCCTAAACTGTTTTAATACTCAGTGGCCAGTTCATCAACTGTTATACTGCCCAGTATCAAGTTCGTCAATTGTTATACTGCCCAGTATCAAGTTCCTAAACTGTTAGGTAGACTGCCCAGTAGCCAACATTGTAAAGGAAATATGTAAGCGGGAACACGATGCGTGCGTAATAGTCGACTTTATTTGCCCGCCGATCGTCCACGAAGTTGTCCAGATACTCGTCATTATACGATGGGTCTCTCTGAAGGCGTGGTTTGCCGTTACACTTCCTTTTTTCTAGATAATCTTCCTCATCATTTCTGCCTCTGTCCAGTCTTCTTAAATCACAGAATTCTGTCTGAAATTACAACAGGTTTTGTTATATTAGCTGTTACTGAAGTATTTCTAACAATTGGCAACGTCAAGTCAAGGTAAAGCTATTGATCTGCAGCTTTTGTATCAAAATTGGCCCTTGGATTCAACTGAGTGTTGCTGTTTGTAAGAAGACAGAGTATAATAAAGAGATTTTACCTATAAGTGTAAGTACAGGGTTCGTACGGGCCCTGGAAATCCTGGAAATTTTTCATTAAGCCCTGGAAATTTTCATAAAATCATCTTAAAAAAACTAGAGTTCCCAAATGATGCATTGTTTTTCGTTTCAAGTAAAAACTAAGATTTAAAACTTAATTGTTGCATGTCGTTGTTATGTTAAGTCCAATAGATACAAATTGTCATGACATTAATTACTAAAGCGTTGTTTAAACAGATGACTTTGAACGTTAATATCTTCATTCTGGGTCTATAAAGTCCTGGAAAACCCTGGATTTTTTAAATTCTTGAAGTGTACGAACCCTGGTAAGTAGTACAATGTAAGGGGATTCATGGCGCTGCAAGCATAGCCTCAATAACCCGCTAGGCGAGGTGCCAGGAAAGTACCGTATTTTAATGGTGGACTTTCTTGGCGGAGATTTTACTAAGTTGGAAGCTAGCAACAACTCCTTACCCAAATCAATTACAGTTGCTGTGTGAATGTTCCTCTGGAACATGTTACTCAAAACTCATAAATACTCATAAAGCTCTATTCAAGTCAGAGCATTCCGTGGTTTCTCTCTTACATAACTTAGTCTGTTTAGCGGCTCACATAGCGAGACCTCTTGACAGCTTGCAAAACCGATTATGATTCAATACAGAATCCTCTCGGAACTCTGAAACTGTTAACTGATTTTCATTACAAGTTTCCATTATAGCTATGTGTGTTAACACAGAAAACTGCTTTTCTTGGTGGTTGAGGTCATAAAAAGTGACGTCATCAGTTGTAAACCTTAAATGTTTTAAAAATGTCTTAAGAGCCATAAAAGGTTTTGACAATTTTTTTTCACTGCCATTCCTCATTTAGCAAGGTCTATCCACTGAAATGATAACAATTTTCATTTCATATGCACTTTAAAGTGCCAAGTAGCCATTTTGCCTATATTCACCGGGTACCCCTGAAGCAACAATAGCTGCCTAAAGGTGGCGTAAAAGAAACACAGAAAGCAAAAGATTAGTACCGTTGTCATTTTTGCATAAAACATGAAAAAAATTTTTTTTAAAAAAACTAGTAGTAAGATGAAACTTACATCTTTTGACATTGCATTGGTGCTTCCATAGTTAACTGTTTTTTTATCGTCGAGGCCTTCTTGTCGCTCCCCTTTTACTTTCCTCAAAATCTTGGTACCATGCCTTGTGATTTTCTTAGCTTGAAAAGTAATAAAAGTCGAACTCGGGTACTCCACAAGCGCAGCAAACACGTAGAGAAACGAAACCATTAGGAACCAATCAATACCCTTCACATAGCTGACTTTCGGCATTGACGACTGAATCCCGAATATCAAGGTAGTAAGAGCGAGAACTGTTGTGATCCCGAGGGCGACCCGCGCGGGAGGCGAACCTCGCGGGATCCAGAACGACACCCAGCTGAGCACAACAATAAGCATTGTTGGAATGTAAGTTTGTACTACATAGTAGAACTTCTTTCTTCTTAGTAAAAACTCCAATTTGAGACCAGAAAAGGAGCCTGGAAGAAAGAGTAATAACCAGACTTGTTGTTAATTATAAATATATCTCGTTTCCTTGTTCACACAGGTTTAAGCTTAACAACCATATGTCACGTACACTTCCACATTCAGAAAAAATTGTAGCTTTGTAAAACAAATAATGAGTTTTATGAAATGTTTTATCTTAATTGTATTTTCATTTTCTTAAAGACTGTGTTTCAGAACTAAACTTTCTTAATGATTCTAAATTTTGAGATGAAAAGAAGTATGGAAGGAAATGTCTGGAGCCTAAATAAACATAATAATCCGTCAGAGACCGATTGAACATGTTACAATGCAAGCAAACCACGCTTAACAAAAAATCTTTTTCTTTTACTATTATTTTTCTGTTTTTTTTTATTATACTTTTTTGTTTTGATAGAAGAATACTCTCATCCACTGCCCCGTAAGACCAAATGAAGTTCATTCTCTTAAAAACGCCCGCTTCACATTCCTAAAGTTGAGTTGTGACTTTCTCCCAGCTAATGAAAAATATAAAAAAAATCGAGTATATTAGCTTACCACTTGAATATTCCATTAGGTGATCTGACCAAATCATTTCGTCGATTGCAAACTGCCCCATGAACAGATCTGAAGCTCTTACAACGGGTTCAGACTGAGCCGGGTCCCATATAAACTTGAGATCTTCTGTTGTAGAACCGTCTGTAATGTTCAAAAGATATTTATCAAGATAATAAGGTTGCTAACGGAATAGTTTTTATATGGAAGCACATTTCTAACTGTATTTAAATCTATTCTTCCTTGAGTAACCGTTGGAAAACTAGTATCGCCCAGGCTGTAATGTTTCGGCTGACCACCTAAATTTAGTTTACGAGATATTTACTAGAGAAAAAAATTATCTTTTTTTGTAAAATTTATCTTAACTCTAGTTTTAAAGCGCAATTTCAGAGGAACCTATAAAATATTGCTGTTGTTCTGCTATCTAATCTTCAAAATCAAACGGTCTTCGATTATCAGGTTTTATAAAAAGTTAAGTTATGTTTTTCATGTTTCAAATAATTTTCTTTTGTAACTGAATCGTTACGCACGTTATAGAGCTGTGCAAGTTTAGACGGAACCTGTATTCAAAACCTTTATTGATATGTTTAAAAATATCAGTTTGAGAACCAAAGTATGGACTTTCTAAAACAATTTATTTCTTAATTTTTACGAAAATGAGTAAAGTAAAAACTAGTCAATTCCATGAAGGCCGCCATGTTGCATTGACGTCACAACGTTAAACTTTCAAAAGAATCAGCTCTAATGCCTTGTTCAGACTGTTTCATGACTTGTATTTTTCGTAAAATTATACAGTAGAATAAAAAAAACGTCTTCCTTTTTAAGAAACTACAAATGTCGAAAAGTACAAATTCATTCATAAAATTTAAATTATATTAAGTACTGACAGATTCTTTTGATTATGCTACTAATTTCAATATTGGCTAAAAGAATCTATGATTACGTTTAGAAGAGTTGCAACGGTCGTGAAATACAAATTCACTCATAAAATTTAAGCTATGTTAACTACAGATTATCAAAATTTTAAAATATCCTACGTGTGTTATTCTGAGAAAATACAAGCTTCGATATTTGACACATAAGAAACTTCATAAAATATAACAAAGAAGATAATGAGTTATTGTAGAATTTCCATGTATTTTACTCCAGTTTCAAACAATGTTGCGCCATTGACTATTTGTTGAATCTAATAATGTAACAACAAAGTTCTCGCCCATTCCTCAGCCTCGTATGTGTCATAGCATGTTCTTAAATTTTGGCCAATTTTCGGCCTGACGTTTTTACAAAAAGATTGTACTCTTTATGATTTTCATTTTTACTGCCAATAGGTTACGGCCCTAGAAACTGAGAGGATTTACTGTCGCCTAGCAGCAAAAGCGGCAAAGAGATTTGCGGGTTCCTTTTTTATGCAACGAACTCACAAAGCGTTCTGCGATTAATCTACCTACCGGAGCTTTTTTATTTTAGGGTCGAACATAATACAGTGGAATCCCGGTTTAACGATATGCCAAGGGGACGTCAAAATCGTATCGTTAAACCGGGATATCGTTATACCGAGATTCCCAGAATAACGATATTGTGGGAAATTTTCTAAAAATATCGTTATACCGGGAAAAAAGTGACGCACGCATTTTTACTCTATGTTCAAAATGTTAGAATTAAGGGAACTGTTAAAAGGCAGATAAACAATGGTCTATAAAGCGGTTTAAACACATCAATCAGTATTCATGGCTGCTGGGGTGTAAGAAACAATGATTGTTGACAGGAGCATTGATTTTTTTTGTTTTGTTATAAAACCAGTATTTCCTGTGCTCTGTCACGTTTGTTTTATCGTTATACCGGGAAAGATTTTGCTCACGGGGTACAAAATCCCGATCGTTAAACCGGGGTTATCGTTAAACCGAATATCGTTAAACCGGGGTTCTGCCCCATACATTTTACTATAACTTTTGCCGGGGAAACGAATGTTTATCGTTATACCGGGAATATCGTTAAACCGAAGATCGTTAAACCGGGATTCCACTGTATACGGATTTTAAAAACTCATAGTTATCATACTGAGTTAGTAAAACAACATTAATTCTAGAATTTGTTATTGTAAGCCTTGTTCTCGTATCTCGGTGTAAAACTTCAAGGTAACTAATAAAAATGATCAGTCTAATTCTCAGTCTCGTACAATAAAAAATAATTACACTTTGATCAAAATTGTATAAATTTAGTTTGAGCTTTAACAAAACGAGCATGAATGTTAACGAAGAAACTTTGATTCTCTACTCCGCTCCTCTTCAGTTCAATCAATGGTTTTGTACCAGATTTGTTTTCCAGCTTTGGGGAGCTTTCACCAATGTCTCAACAACCAATTTTTATTCTCAGAATTAGAATTTATTTCATGCAAATCATACAAAGGTCTATTTTTAATATCAGCCACATGGCTGGTCCTACAGACTAATATTTCTTGCTGGCTCTTTGTAAATATGTCACACAAAATTAGTTGCTTCTTAATCTTAACAGGCAAGTCTCAATCATATCACAATGGATCAACCGTAAAGAGCAAAAAAAATTAATTTAAAAATTCCATTTAGGATCTTGTAAGTTTCGTGGCAATTAATCAAGTAATGTGTTCAATCGAACACCGCCACGCCAACTTCACACCAACCAAAACTGTCGGCAACTTTTGAACTAGCTGGTGAACTGTTTATACCCTTGTCTTAAAGAGTAGAAATGTCTGGTGTTAATCATTCTAACTTTTGAACCAGTTGATAAAACCCTGCAAAGTGACCATTCGTTTTGCTTGTCTTGAAGAGTAGAAATGATTGGTGTTGTTCATTCTAGCTTTTAAGCCAGTTGATGAAACCCTATAAAGTGACCATTCATTGTGCTTGTCTTGAAGCGTAGAAATGATTGATGTTATTCATTCCAACTTTCGAACCAGTTGATGAAACCCCCAATGGATATTATTTATTGTTTCAACTAATCTGTTAGCGAACCCTGTATATGCAAGTATTGATTGAGACTTACAGCTTTCAAAAGCCAGGCCACATCTCTGCGCGTCCATTGGAAAATTCCTTAAATCCATTTTGCATGCAGCAACTACAGACAGCCTGTAAAAAAGATTCAATGGATCATTGATATATTCGAAGAATTTCAAGCAATTTCAAATTAATTTTAAGACCTCTTTAGGGAAGGGGAACTCAAAATTTTCATTTGACTCGAACTATTTCATCCGAGGTTTCAACAATTTTTCAAATGTTTTGTTCAGCTCATTTACCATAATTTCCGTTTTGATGATACTGTTAGTAGTATGATGTGCAAGATTAATGCAACATCTAAACCGCATTCAAAAATACACATGAATGACAATCGTCCACTTTCGGTACGCAAATTAAATTCGTATATCAAGAAATCAAACTACGATCCCTATTTGAAAAAAGGAGTTTTAATAAAAAAAAGTTTCTTGGAATCTCCAACGTTCAACCAGAATTGCTATTTGAATACTTTTTAAATTATGAATGTTTCTATCCTGTATAAAAAATAAATTTCCTGTTTTTTATTTTTTTTTCAAGACGAACACCGTATAGAAAAAAATCTAGACTACTTTTTATTGATAAAAACTGCGTTTAGTATGTCGGAAAGTAAGTGCGGTGGTGGATAATTTGTTATCACCCAAAAAATGAGTTTTAAGACGTTTTAAGAATTAACATTAGCCTTTCATCCGAGCAATTCAACAATTCAGCAATGCTACAATCAGGCAACTCGGCAATTCAGCAACTCGGCAATTCAACAATTCAGCAACTCAGCAATTCAGCAACTCGGCAATTCAACAACTCAGCAAATTGGCAATTCAACAATTCAGCAACTCTACAATTCAGCAACTCGGCAATTCAGCAAATCGGCTATTCAACAATTCAGTAACTCGGCAACTCAAAAAATTCTAGTCGTTTACTTTCATAATACTTACTTCTGGCTGTAAAGCACTGTTCCGTCTGCCGTGATGCGAAGCAGAAATTCATGTGCAGGAACATTTAGGGTTTTCTCGTTTGCGATGACAGTATCTGGTTTCCAGATCTGGTCAACGATGTTCCCCGTCAGTGTAAGATTTCTCTTCGTGTACATCTTTCCGAATGCTAACCTTGGGTCGTTCCATGTTTGGCGCATAAACATAGTTACTTGAAATTCCTGGTGTAATGATATAATAATTATGACATATTATAATAATGTACTAACCAAACCATTTGATACTTGTACTATTACGGTAACCGCTAACCCACGGTTGAACTACGGCATGCAGAAAATCTTTCCACTTTTATTTAAACATGTTTCGTGAATTGAACTTAAATGCCCGCGGAACGATCTTCAGAGATTAAGACCCTGTTAATTAAACCAATGCTCATAGGTTTGGCTTTTGATAATTTAACAGGACTCGAGGTCTCTTTCTGCAACCCGTTATCTACGGTTTAACGTCCTTATCCGAGAAGATGCGAAGGTCTAACCGTTTGCAGATGTTAGAGCAAAGGCAGCACCTTCTCCTCAGTTATTTTAAGACCCTGAGTGAAGGTCCGGCACCGGGAATCGAACCAGGGCCTCCCGCACGACAGACTGGCGCCTTACCAACTGCGCTAACCAGGCGGCGTTTTTTAGTAGCATTTGTATCTACTTAAAGTATTCCGAAAGTCTAGTCAATAACTTTAAAATTCTTGAAACTATTAAGCGCTATAGAAATAAGTGTCGTACACTTCCTTTTCGAGTATTTGTTGGGATCAGCTACACACAACCCCCCCCCTCCCCCCCCCAAAAAAAAGTTTTCCTAGTCCTAATATTTTAGAAATGGCTGGTAAGTGTAGTTATCGCTTTTACCATTTCTTTTTCGTTTAGACCTCCAACTGCTGAAATAAACAGCGACATCTTTACCGTTGTAGGAAGACCTATAAAAACAAACTTTGTTTGAACCTTGATATTTTTAAGAAACGGGCTACTTAAAGCGAGTTTGTCAAGAATAACTCATCACATTGCGTGATACAAATGCTTCCCTTCAACTAAATTTGGAATCTCGAAATCGGAAAAACTGAAAGCCGGAAATGTTTTTCGAAAACTGACTCGTGGGAACAAATTTGAAGTTTTGCCTACTCACTTTCGACAATATATTTTGTGATACTGACACTAGTCACTCAAGGCGCGCGCGATTGCTTCATTCATTCATTCATTCATCCATTACTTCGTTCATTCATTCATTCTTTCCTTCCTTCCTTCCTTCCTTCCTTCCTTCCTTCCTTCCTTCCTTCATTCCTTCCTTCCTTCTTTCGTTCCTTTCTTCCTTCCTTCCTTCCTTCCTTCCTTCGTTCCTTCGTTCGTTCCTTTCTTCCTTCCTTCCTGCCTTCCTTCCTTCCTTCGTTCCTTCCTTCCTTCGTTCGTTCGTTCGTTCGTTTGTTCATTTATTCATTCTTTCCTTCCTTCCTTCCTTCCTTCCTTCGTTCCTTCCTTTCTTCCTTCCTTCCTTCCTTCCTTCCTTCCTTCCTTCCTCCCTTCCTCCCTCCCTCCCTTCCTTCCTTCGTTCCTTCGTTCGTTCCTTTCTTCCTTCCTTCCTGCCTTCCTTCCTTCCTTCGTTCCTTCCTTC
>JAOBAT010131463.1:2122-12365 GCA_026413305.1 Hydrozoanthus tunicans | reverse complement strand
TTTGTTTACATTTTTCAATGGTTTAAAAGGCCCGCGTTGAGCGCCCGCGTTTCATGTGGACATTCGTGGGGCGCATGAAAACGCTTCACAATTTGCGCCAGCAAATTCTCGTTCCAGCGGTCCCTGAGGAAGGAGACAAAAACTTACTAACCTCGGTGGGAATGGTAACTCGCATGTCACTTCACTTGCTCATCGCCAGAAGAAGTAATTGTATTTTGAGTGTTTTGTTAGGTTTCTCGTGAAGCATGCAATCTTGTATTTTTCGAGAATGAGATTTTTATGTACAGGTTTGCAGTCTCTCCTAGACCGTAGGGTGTTTGAGTCCGTAGTTGTTGTGGCGTCCTTTTAATAACTTCGGTCGTGCTTGGCAGGCAGCTGCCTTTTCATTCATAGAAAGTGTTTAGATATAATTGTATATTTTGGTCCTAATTCAACACTTGTACACTACGCTTCAACATTTAAAAAACATCAGGAAGAGCGAGAAGTCTTGAAAAGATTCGAAAATAAGTCAATTGCCATGACGACGTTCGAATCCGAGATTCTAGAAGGTGTATTTAGAATTTCAGGAGCCGTTTATGATGTCTCTCTGTCAAACCAACAACTAATTTGGACAGAAAAGGACATTTCTCAGAACTCAGGTAAGATTCTAGTTGCTACTTAGTGATCAACTTAAAAGTTACTTAATTGACTGCAGTTGGATGAATTTTAAAGGAGCTGATGTTTCGAGAGCGTTTTTTAGCTCTTTGCCCAGAGCAAATGGGTTTTGTTCCGACGAAGAGCTAATTAACGTATTCAAAACAATTCACGTACTTTTAAGTTGGTCGTAGAGTGTAGTTATACCATACTTTGATACTCGTCGCTACATTGATCAGTTTTTTATAAAATACTAGAGTTTTATTGACTGTAATTAACGTTAAAATTCGACTTTGTGTCAACAAGTATCTTAATTGAAAAAAAGTGTATTAAACTTGCAAAGACAATTGGACTGATGCCCATCCTGTGGGTAAGACTTCGGAGAGGTTGTTTTGTCTTAAGAGCAGACATTGTGATCCCAGATCAATTTTAGCTCTTTTGTAGCTAGATTGATATGTATATAAACAATGGAATGAAGTTGACACAAATTAACATAAAGTTTTGGTCTGATTCATATCAAAGTACATAGTTGTATGATCTATGATGTAGCTTAAAAGTTATTTGCCCATGAGGACCTTGTATCTGCTGCCCCAACATCTTTTCAAAATCTATTCATGATCACTACAAAGTCATGTATAAAAATAACTGATCCATACATGCAACTTTAAATCAATTAGGAATTATAGCCCATTATCATAGGCTTAATTACCACCTGAAGTGTGTGAGTCCATGTTCAGTTGACAGTTGCATATTAATTGAGCTCTGTTCTTGCGATTTCATTTGAATTTCACTGAATTTGTCCTCGTAACCTTCTCCCGTAGTATGTTTGCTCTTAGATAAAGGTCACAATAATTGATCATTGCTTTGTGGTGTGTTTATAATCAGAGCTTGGCAAATTAGTTAAGGATTTATGGGAGTTCTGAGGGGATGGGTGAGGTAATAGGAGAGGGAAAGAGCAAAGGCAGGCTGAACTCTGTCAGCATCGACTTGGCTCACATTCTTGGCATTTCAGGGATAGCTCAAATTCTTTATTTTTCTTGAAAGTGTTTAGTGTCTCCATAGTTTAAGTCTCTGTCTTGGATTTTTCAAATCATAATGTCACATGATTGATCAGTCTTGGATTATTCAACCCTTTCCAAAGTCTCGTGGCTCAGATGGCTGTTAATTTTAGCATCTCTACCAGTCTGGGATTTACCACCCCTAGGTTCCCCTTATATACAGTTATAATATAATGCACAGCCATAAAATTATACCAAAAGCTAGCTAGTTACACTGCATAATTATATGGCACTGTACAGTTGGATGATTGTTTTAATGGCCTGCCAGTCAAACTTTTGTGACAGACACTTAAAATGGTTCTAATAAACAAAAGAGATACAATTACTTAGTTTATATTAAAAATAATTCCTAATTCTGACTTTTTTTCAAAATTATTAATTTAATCCTTGCTCTAGGGGATAAAACACAGATCAAAGCTGTCACTGCAACAAAGGCTGTTGAACTGCAGAAAGTCATTGGAGCCTCGATAAAGAAAGAAGCCAAGAAAAACGATGGTTATCAAGTTATTGGTTTCACTGTGTTCTACTACCGGCAAAGCAAACAGAGAAGATTAAAGGGAGCAAGTGTGACATTTGCTTCAACCAATAAAGATATATGTACGCTATGGGTTCAGAAAATTAGAACAACTCTAGAGAAAGGTAAATCTAATGGTTAAATCTTTTTGAGGTTTTTTGAAACTAATATAATTATGAATACCTGTACATACAGTTATTAATAATTGTATTGTTCTGTTTTCCTTGCAAGTCTATATGCAGTTGTCTAAATATTTGTGTAAGTGCATGTGTATCCTTTTTTTCTCTTTCAACCTCAGCCAGTTAACCAAATCAAGGGCATATGATCTTACTTTTTTCTTGTGAGACAACCGGTACAAAGTTACTTTTAATTATAAACTGATGAGAATATGGGAGCCAAGTCTACCAAACAAAGCTAATTGCTTGAGATTCTCCTTTTGCCCACTGGTTACATGTATTTACAATGGATGCTAGTTGACAGGTTTTGTTGACATACTGCCATTGTTGATCTTTCATGACCAGGGCTGAAAGTGATTGTTTACTTAAAGAGCATATAACATAATCTGAAATCAACTTTAAAACATCAGTAACTAATAGAGTTTCTATTGAAAACTCTAGCAAATAGGGATGTTTTAAAATTGACTCTCTCATAAGTTACTTTGTGGGACCACATTAGATGGACTGAGGTGAGACGAACGTGACCTGTTACGTCATATTGTTGGTCTTTTGGTGGGGACGATTTTAGTGGGAAAAATTCGAATTTCTATACCCTAGCTGTATCTTGGCCTACTTTCATTGTATGTTTCTAAAACTTAATTGGCAAACCAGTGTTTTTTATAGTATACTTTAAATTTATAGTATTTTAGCGGGAAAAATTCAAATTTCTACACCCTGTATCTTGGCCTACTTTCATTGTATGTTTCTAAAACTTAATTGGCAAACCACTGTTTTTTATAGTATACTTTCTGAAAATTGAAAAACTGATTTTGTGTCATTCGCTCTTTAATATATACATAAAAATAAGCAAAGCTCTTAAAATAAACATGCAGATCCCAGACCTCCTCCCTCAATTCTAATTCTACCTTGATTCATTCCTGCATATCCGAAACTTTGTGAAACGTTCATGAAGTGCTTGCTTTGCAGACTATACATTAACATACTCTGAGTTTTATAACTGTGCAATAGGATCAGCTGGGAGCCATTGTCATGTGCTAGATGTTTTTTTTTCCTTTCTGTGTGAGCCATTTGTTTCTTTGGGCTAAAAAGGAGTTTTAATGTAAGGAATAAAAAATCTCTTTTGTTGTTCAAAATATAATAATATGTAGTTTCTAGATATATATGGCATTGATACATATATTTTATTTGTTTATTGTTGTTGTATACTGTAGTTTGGTCACTGGATCATAAGAAAGAATTGATATGTTAACTTTGATATTTAACTATAAAATTTTTGTGCTAGTTTTTTCCAAGTACTCAAAAAATGTTTTTTGCAGGATTTCCAGAAAGACCACAGAAATTGAAAATCTTTATTAATCCTTATGGAGGTCAAGGAAAGGCTCCAAAAATATACTTCAAGAAGGTTGCGCCCCTTTTGAGTCAAGCAGGTGTAGAAACAGATGTTTTTGGTAAGTTTAACTGATAAACCATATTAGGGTATCAGCTGCTCTGTAGTTAATTTAAATTATATATTAGCTTAGCTTATAATTTCCCTGTAAGTCACCCTGTAAGAATAAAGTAGAACAATTTCAAGCAGTTGAAGAATAATTTTGAATTGACACATATGTATATTTTTTCACATTTATATTACTATATGTATTTGTATATTAACTACATCTTACAAATTAAAGGACTTTTGATTATTTGATATAATTTTTGTTTTTTTTAAAAAAATTGACATGACTTATGTAGCTTTCTCTATCCAATAGCAGAAACACAGGTTTAATACAAATTACAATTAGTGGTATCTCATTTTAATGCAGGAGAGAGTGTGTACATTTCATAATTCAATAAATAATTAAAATGTTAATTGGTGATTCAACTATATCCCCAAAAAATTATAAATTTTTAATGTTTATTGTAGGTGTGTCAATAATTTATTTAATTATGTTGATAATTACTAGCAATTTAAAATACATAAATTGATGTTTTAAACCTTTGCTGTTGGTTTCTATAGCTACTATATATAAAACAATAATTAGACTGCTCAATGTTGTTTTCTATGAATCTAATAGTCGCTTTAATTTGTACCTTGATGAAGTTCAAGACAACTCCACATTTTACATGTTACATCATTCTGTTGCTGCATTAAAAAGAACAACTGAAAATTTTATACTCAAAAACTGAATTATTTTTACCAAAACTATAAAATGTATATTAGTTACATTTTGTTGTACAAACTAGATGCACATGATCATTAGCAATTTATTCAAAAGTTAATCCATAACATTAATTTTTGAACTAATTTGATCCACATGATTAATGTGTTTTTTATTGAGATACTGACACAGCACCTTAATTTGTAGATGTATCACTCTAACTATTTTTTATCTTATTGACTATAAATCAAAGCAGAAGTGCTTAAATTGAACACTTTCATTCATCATCTTATTAAATAAAGAAAGCAGACTAATTTAGTAGAGCCTATTTTTGATGATCTGGTGAATGACCATGATCTTTAAATATTAATTTTGGCAAACTTCAGTTAAGTTCTGCAACCATATAACTCGGCTTGATTCCCATTTAATAATTACTTAACGAAAATTTAGCGATACAGTAGCATGTTTGTGACGACATTTCCCAATAGCATTTTCAAGTCAAAAGTTTATGGAAGGCAAAACGTAGTTTATGTAGGTGTTTGCAGTTCAGCCAGGCTCAAAGTGTTATCAAGAACATCTAAAGTAGGTATGCATAAAACTTTGTTTTGCTTTCCATAAACTTTTGACTTGAAAATGGCCTTAGGCAACATGGAAACGTCACAAACTGAAACATGCTATAAAATCATATACCATCTAAATTAGAAAAAACTCATTCAGTGTTTGTCAGTTGTAAATTTGCAGGATTAAGGGGCTGGGGGAAGGGGGATGCTAAGGTGAACCCTTCTGAGAGGGGAGGGGTAAAAAAATATCTTAGGAGGGGAGGATAGAGAATTTCCCCCCCCTCCCCCGAGAAAGGTTTTAAGCTAAACAAGAAGTAAATGTAAAAAAACACTAGACTTTAAACTCTTGCTTTTAAACTAACCCCTACTAATTAGTGACTGAAAGAGCTGGACATGCTTGGGAGTACCTCAGAACTGCTGATTTGTCGTCTTTTGATGGGTAAGAAGCTTTAAAACTAGCTAAAGGCAGTCAGCAATAACTTCAAAGTGATGTTGCACTGCAATACATAAAATAAGTTGTGTAAGGAAACACAGGTAATCATTAGTAATCTCCGTTAAGACACATTAAATGAAAACACCCTACTAAAAGTTTTTCACTTTCAAATGCTAAGAAATTCAAGCTTCAGTTACACGTTGAAACTTTTGACTGAAACTTAAGGTAATTCCCCATTTTTGCATTGCGCATCTTTATTGCGCATATTAGAAATTTTTAAATGTCTGCATATTTTTGTCATATTGTATTGAATGTTGAGCTCTCGAAGACATATCAGAAAAAGTAAGGCAAAAAAAGAAGTTTTCTTCATAATATATCGGGATTTTTGTTTAACTCGTCCCAGTCTCCCCTCGGAAATGGGGTAAAAAAGCACATGTTTTGCCAGTTTTCCTAGAGTTTCTCTTAAACAAGCACGGGTACCCCACATTTTTTTCGTCAATCAGTCAAATTTCAACATGACTTTCTCAAGAGAAAAAATAGGAAAAATCTGAGTGTTGCAAGTGTGGAAAAATATAAAAAACAAAAGCAAGAATACACTGTTTTTTTAAGGTATTGAAATATAGTAACAACAAAAGCACACAAAAATGCCTCCTTACAACAATTTTTTTGCTGAAAACCACAAGAAAATTATTCTCCTAACTCAGAAGAACTATTTACGATATCTTCCTTTATTTCCCTTACTCTCCTTGATGTTTCATGTGGTTGGCCACATGAGAAAACTATTGTTTTAATTTCAAGCTTACAACAACAGAAAATATAGCCCCGGAGGGGGTATTTGTATCAATCATATCTCAAAAGTTAACACGGGCACATCCCTTTTTTATTTCATTTTTTCAGTTCACATATAATGATTGACAAATGAGGAGAGCTTGACAAAAATCTAGGTGCAGGTTCTATTTCAATGGAATGACCTTAATTGTGTGCAACAACGGTGCGATAGCAGTTTTAGCAAGAATTACACTGTGTAACATGTTTTACAGCCGGTTTCGTGAAACTTTTATGTTTGCCATTCCGTTGCATGCGAGACGGTTTCACGAAAGGTAGAACCACTTTCTACTACAGACTGCAACAGTCAGTAACGATCGAAGTTGCCATAAGAACAAGAGTTTCACCGTTCAACATCACTTTGTGAAACTTGTCTCGCTGGCAGTTTTGCACACAAGTTTCGGCTAAGAGTTTCAACGTGCAACATCACTTTGTGAAACTTGTTTCCAACTTTGTTGCACATGAGTTTCAGCTATAAAAGTAGGTTTCAGTGTGTAACATGTACAGCGACTTAAATAATAGACGCGTCTTTCAAAAGCCGGCTTAAATAAAAGAACTTGTGGCTTCCACAAGTGAGCATAAAAAAATCATGGTAACCGATAGTAAAAAACCTGAGTGAATCTAGTTTAGGATGCTTTATTTGTGCATTCTATCAGATTTTAAGTCAGTGTTACAAGCTAATTCTTAGAAGTTAAAAATCTCAAAGTTAAAAGGTTGTTAGAAAATGGAAGCAGTCTTGACGTATAATGAACGTATAGTTTAAACGATACTGCTGTAACGTGGGTTAAACAAATTTGCGGGAATTTTGTGGTGTTCGGTGATAAGCCTGGATTTCCTGTTGTGATGGAATCGTGTCAATCATTTTTTGTGTTAAAGATTAAAAGTGGCTCACCGTCTATGGGTGCAGTTGCTATTGCTAATATAAAGACACTACAAGCATTCCCTCTTCTCTAATTCCGTTGAGAAAAGCGATATTTAGTTCGTTTTGGGATAAATCTGTTGACATGAAGACTGTTGATTGATTTTACGAACAATGTCTCGAAGTGTTTTGGGCTTCCTGTGGTATTCAGCATCTTGCCTAGGCTTCATACTGTGGTGTTACAAACTCAGTTGCCAGGGCATCGACATAATGGCAAAGTCAATTGACATATAAGCTTCAAAAAACATCTGAGCCATACAAATTAGAGAGGGGAAACTCAAAGTTGTACTTTCCAACTATGCTGCACGTTTATTGTGAGGTTATTTTTCAATACTGGACAATATTTCTTAGAAACACGAAATTGGGCAGAGATATAACTCGCAAAAAGAACGGAGCTCCTGATGGGATTCAAACCCAAGATCTTAAATATACTAGGCGGAGACTCTTGTGACCACTGAGCTACATATGGGAACTCGTATGGTGAGCAAGCTAGTCATTAAAGTGTATATGAAGTGAAAAATTTTATTTGTTTAGTGAATAGACCTTGCTACGTTAGCAGTGGTGGTGAAACGTTAAATGAAAAGACGTTGAAATCTTTTAGGTATCTTGAGATGTTAACATGTAAAGTTTTCAGCTTATGACGTCATGAGTGGTTCTGACAAACTTGCATTTTTTAAAAATATGCTGCCAATCCATAATCTTGGAAGTATTTAAGCCAAAATTGAGCAGTCTGATGATGTATCTCGAAGAAGATAGGCAATCAATTTAAGTTCGGCTTAAATTCATCCAAGTTTATGGATTGGCAACAGATTTTCAATAAACGCAAATTTGCGGGAACCACTGAGGACGTTACCAGTTGAAATTGTTAAAAAAGTGTTAATATTTCAAGATACACAAAAGATTTAAACAAAGTTTCTTCACTGCTATTGCTCATTTAGCAAGGTCTATCCACTGAAGCGATAAAATTTTTCTATTCATATGCACTTTAAATTGGGTTGTAATACACTGACAGTATCGCACAAATCACTTGAATGCCGAGGCATATAGCTTTATGTTCTTCCTAATGTGGAAACAATTAAATATTGTACCAAATACTAGTCAATATTGTCCCTAACACTAGATGGTTATTGCTGAATCTGATTATGATCTGGTTTTGAACTCGCAGTGTTGTTTGTGTCGGAGGAGATGGTATTGTCCATGAGGTGGTGAATGGGTTGTTAGAGAAAGTACACCTTGATGCTGGAGTGGATATTAATAATGAAAAGGTGCCACGAGACTTCCAAGCCTTAAAGCTACCGATGAGAGTCGGCATTATACCTGCAGGTACACATTAGACCAACTCGGTCATTACAAGTTTGTAATTGCTTAAAGATATACTCCATATTAAGAATTATTGCTGGTTCTGTTGAGTTTAGATGCATAACTCCCATCAGATGTTCATCTTACGTGCAATTTTGAAATTTTTGTATATTTACGTTGATGATGATAAAAATGATGATGATGATGATGGTAATAATGAAGATGATTATAATCATTACAATAATCATAAAAGGTGTTACATCAATTACCATGATTTGTCGCTTTTACTATGTTGGGACTTGGTTATCCAAATTCAACTTAACAGTGCTACGTGCGTGCCTTGTAACAGGTTTTGGTGTGACTCCAAATAGTCGTTCATTCTTTCGATATCCACTATGGGAAGGAGACTCAAGCAGCTCAATATTGTGGTGTTGTTGAAGTCAAACTTAAGGTTACCAGTAAACAATAAGAATTTGCTAATAGCCAGTCCCTAAAAACGCACTGAATTCGTTAGTCACGTTAATAACTCTACTGCAGTTCTAACGGTGTATTTAACCCTCGGTAAAAGGTTTCAGAACAGGACTGATTATTCGTTTCGAGTAGTAAAAGTTAAAGACAAATGCTATTTCTCTCTTACTGTAGGTTCTACCGATGTCATCGTATATTCCGCCCAGGGAATCAACGACCCAGTTACTTCAGCACTTCATATCATTGTTGGTAAGTCGTTCGTTAACGAAGGCAGCCATTTTGGGGGTTACAGCTATTTATATTTTATTTAGTGTTGTACATTATGCCATTGCCTTGATCTTGCAGACCCAAAGTTGCTAAGTCTTGGGCAACGCAGCAAATCAACCTTCTCTTACAAAAGTAGAAGCGAAAAACAGCAAATTATTAGTTACATTTTACTAGAATTTATCTGCGGCGCAGTGGCCCAGCGGGAGGCATGTTCGACTCATAATCCTAGGGTTGCAGTCAGATTACTTTGTTTTGTCCTTAAGCAAGACACTCACCCGACTTTGTTCCAGTCGACTCAGCTTTATATAAAAGAGTACCAGTTCTGCTGGGGACTAACCAGCGATGGATTAGTGTCCTGTCCAGGGGGAGTGAAAGACTCTCTCTATAAATGAGTACCGCTTCTGCTGGGGACTAACCAGCGATGGATTAGTGTCCTGTCCAGGGGGAGTGAAAGACTCTCTCTATAAACGAGTACCACTTCTGCTGGGGGCTAACCAGCGATGGATTAATGTCCTGTCCAGGGGGAGTGAAAGACTCTCTCTATAAATGAGTACCACTTCTGCTGGGGGCTAACCAGCGATGGTTTAGTGCCCTGTCTAGGGGGGGTGAAAGACTCTCCCTATAAAAGAGTACCAGTTCTGCTGGGGGCTAACCCGCGATGGATTAGTGTCCTGTTCAGGGGGAGTGAAAGACTCTCCCTATAAAAGAGTACCAGTTCTGCTGGGGGCTAACCAGCGATGGATTAGTGCCCTGTCTAGGGGGAGTGAAAGACTCTCCCTATAAAGGAGTACCAGTTCTGCTGGGGGCTAACCCGCGATGGATTAGTGTCCTGTCCAGGGGGAGTGAAAGACTCTCCCTATAAAAGAGTACCAGTTTTGCTGGGGGCTAACCCGCGATGGATTAGTGTCCTGTCCAGGGGGAGTGAAAGACTCTCCCTATAAAAGAGTACCAGT
>JAOBAT010131452.1:0-12365 GCA_026413305.1 Hydrozoanthus tunicans | reverse complement strand
GTTATTAATAAATCATATTATGAAAGTTCATTTATTGAGCTAAATAATGATGTATTGCAAAGCAAAATCTGTTGTATGCTTTTTGCATAGCACCAGTTTTACTAAAGCATGTTAAAAGTAGCAAATTTTGCTGCAATCACCAAAGGGTTAAGAGAGATTCGGTTGTTTTAAAATCTATCTATAATTATATTTATCTGGATCTTACTTCTGCCTGAGACCAATATATTCGGTCTGAAACAACTCCTTCCAGTCAGTGGCAGATTTTAGTTGAATGTCAAGTCTCTGTGCAATCTGAAATGAAGACCTGAGGAAACAAACTTGCTTGTAAGGATCAGAGGCAATCTATACTTAACACAGAGCACTTAATCTTTTCTCAAGCCATTATAAAAATAAATCCCCATACAGTTGAACCCTGATAACTCAAACCCTCTATAACTCAAATTCTCTGCAAACTAGAAGCTAAACTGTTTCCCCCTTGGATTTGCCTCATATATTTACTGTAATTTTAACCAAAAATCAACTGATTACTGATAAAAAATTAGCAATGATACATATTTGTTGAACCAGCCATACCTGATATATTACACAAAAAACATACATTAATTTAAAACAGTTAAATGAAGAAGGTATCAAGCTTAGAAATTTCTGGTGGAGTATGTCAAAACACTGTCTTGTACTTGTTTTGTAAACATTGTTACATCGGGGTAAAATGCGGCCTTTAGTTTATCATACGAGGGATTTGGTTATGATGGAGTTTGTTATACCAGGGATTTTACCCATACAAACTCCTGTAACTTTGCTTGCCCCACCCCCCCCCCAAAAAAAAACGTTGTTATACTGTACTGGGGACTTTATCATATTGGGGTTGCACAGTAGATTACATCTATTTAAAACTACAAATAAATAAATATTAATAAAACCTATTTACAAATAGGTTAGAACAAAACATACAATTAAATGGTTGATCTCAAGTTATGTTGTCATAACAAGTCATTTTTCAACAACTGAAAGCAAATTATAGGCAAATGATGAGGATCTAAAAAAATAGTATATTTTCATGTCATAATCTACTTTCTTCCTTAAAAATAATTTTTTGCATATGACAGAATCATATTGTCTAAACAAGCCGATGGCTTCTACTTTAGCTTTCTCTTATTATATTAATATTGTCATTACCTTTTTTTAACTGCATACAATTTTTAAACAAAATCTATGGCGAGATAAACTATAGACATGTAAGGTCATATGAACGTATTGTCTAAACAGAAGAATGAGTTTTTAGTTTCAAACTTAGCTTGATTTAGTTATAAACTTTTATGAAGAATGAAAAAACTTTCGCTATAATTTGAATGAATTTGGTCTTACGAATTTGATGATTGTGAGTTCACAAATGTCTAAACTGTTCGAAGTTCATCAGCTATCTCGCAAACTACAACTTGGTCTAACTAATGTAGCTAGTTCAAACGCATACACAACATACAAACGTTCTCAGAGCCAATGAAACAAAAATCGTGTCAATTATAACGAGTTCAGGAATGTTTTTTCTGAATAAAACTGGATTATAAAAATTGCTGTTTGTGCTAGATTCATTATTTGTCTATAAACGCTTTGAACTCGTCTTCTCGCTGCATAAAATATGTGATAGGTACAGGAAATCACAATCGTCATATTTTATTATTGTGTATATAACCAGGTACGTAATACAAGGAATATACAAAATCTGGCAACTGAAATACATGCTCTGAGCTGCCATGCAATTTTAAAACAGTCCTCGTCCACGTACACGGCAAGTAAAAACACAACACAAATACTGCAAGCAGGACTGACTCGGACACAAACCTGTAAATTCGTGTTGCTGACGGTGTTGCTTCTTTGCTCTGAACTTTTACATTGTGCTCTCGTCCAGATAACACCTTCTTCATCCTTTGAGAGTATCGTTATTTCTTGCATCGGTAAATCGGTTTATGTTGGCTAGATGAACACGGAAAAACGAATGCAAGGCGATAGAGAAACCAAACTTCGCCATTCAAAGACGCCATTTTTTCGTCGAAAGTTCGACCCAGTCTTCTCTAAGGTCAGGTCGCATCGTTAGACGAGGAAAAACAAAAGAACTGGGTCCCACTTTAAATTGAAATATTTTTTGCTTCTTCGCTTTCAAAATCTAGTATACCTTCAGATCAAACTTCAAAATGCGGGAGAATTTTTGGGGCTAGAAGCTTATTTTGTTGACTGGTTAAGTCGTTCACATTGCTTGCATTGGATAATTCTTCTTGTCTTCACATTGTATTTCTTTATCTAAAAATGCGCGAGGCTGTATGAAAGCCAGTATACAATAGAGAAAAATCGGGGAATGAAAGCGGAATTATTCATACTCATTTCGGAATATTTTCCAAATACTCATATTCCAGAGGCAATGCAAATATTCTCAAATACTCATATTCCCTGGTCTGGCTGGCCTAAAATTCACAATAGTCAAATATTCAAACTCCGAGGCCAAAAAAATGCAAATACTCATATTCCGAGGCCAAAAATATGCGAATGTTCATACTCCAATATTCCGCCTCTTTCCCCGATAAATAATCAGAACACTGCTTATCTTGTCAGTTTATGTTGCATTGTCTTTCATAAGTCAGGAACAAACGAACAATATACTGCCGTTCTTTTATACTTTTTGTTTATCTAAACTTTCTTCAAAAATGCGGAAGAGCGTGAGATCAAGCAAAAATGCGTGAGTCTCCCGCGAAACGCGGAAGAGTTGGCAGCGAAAATGCGTGAGTCTCCCGCGAAATGCAGTCCTGAGAGTTGGCAGCGAAAATGCGTGGGTTGATCTCGCGAAATGCGGGAGAGTTGGCAGAAAAATGCGTGAGTCTCCCGCGAAATGCAGAAGAGTTGGCAGCGAAAATGCGTGGGTCTCGCGAAATGCGGGAGAGTTGGCAGAAAAATGCGTGTCTCCCGCGAAATGCGGGAGAGTTGGCATCTCTGCCTATCCAAAGGTAGTTCGTGAGCTCAAACGTTAACGGTCGTCTTTTTGTGCTCCTTGACCACTGGTTTCTTACTTTATAAGTTTACCAATGAGACAACAGAGTTTATAGTAGACGATAAAAAAGATAGATACTTTAATGATATACATTGTAGCAGTGATACTGACATATGTAACCTTGTGCTAAACTTCAAACTGAAAATAAATTGAACTAAAAGTATACGCTTTTTTTATAAGAACCAGTAAATTTGGCCGAGGATCATTGTTCTTAATTTTTTGGCGATTTGAGCCTCAAATTGTTCTTAAAATGTAAATTTTTGTTACTTAAAACTGTGTTGTAATTCTTACAAATAGACTAGAATCTGGACAGAAACTACAAAGTGCTATCGAAAGTTCCGTACTTTTGTCGTACGTACTGTCTTCTCATTGACAAAATTATATGGCTCTGAAGTCATATGTTGTAACACTTTCCTTACTAGAAACGTTAACTGTCTTGTAATTCTTGTATATAGACTAGAATCTGGACAGAAACTATAAAGTACTATCGAAAGTTCCGATAGGAAATGACGAACCGACTGAATAAACAGGTTACATATAAGGAGTACAATTACTACATCATATCTTGAAATACATGCTTTTTTTATATAAGAACAACTTTGTAAGGGCAACGAGGCTCAGATTGGCCAAAATTTAAGAACATTTTAAGAACAAGCCGAGGCTCGGGGCTCGATTGAGCAATTTGTTTTGAAAACTTTACTGAATTTCGATCTTTAACTGAACATTAAAGAAAAGACAAGAAATGCTTCGCAGTTTATAATCACTGGAAAATGTCGGCGAATCCACGATAACTTCGCAGGGATGAATTGGCCAAATTCGTTTTCCAATACAGTCATAAACAATGCAACACTTTTGGCTTAGATTTTCTTTGATTTAAACATAGAAATAAGAACAAATTAAGAATCATTTTCGGTTCTAATCGCCAAAAAACTAAGAACAATGAGCCTCGACCAACTTTAATGGTTCTCATAAAAAAGCGTGTACTTGATTTTATTTGATATTTCTTGTAGTTTCCTAAAGTTTTCAGGACCTCAGAGTTAAGTATTCTGCGTCACGTTTTCTTTTATGATAATTTGACGGCAAAGACGGCGGACAATTACAAGAAACTAATTTAGTAAACCAGTTCCACAGAAAGCATAAATTAAACAACAAGACCTGTCGAACAGAATGGGAGTCATTCTCTTTCTCGTGCGAAGGCCCCGCCGGCTAAGAGTAGCGATGGGCTCTGGGTACGAGACTGAATGGGAGTCTGACCCGAGGAAAGGACTCAATCGAAAAGTAGTTAGGGGTGCTTGACGGACCTTTTAGTATCGAAAATGAGACCCTCGCGTACTTTTTAGGGTCCCCAGCTGACACGTACCATTTAGGGACAAATATATGGCGTTCAGTGCAAACTTACACCAAAAGTTGTAATTGGTGAAATGTGGTCGTATCTTTTAGGGTATGAAACCAGCCTCTTTAAATTTGAACGTTCCTTTTAGGGCCATTTTCAAATCGGTCCATCATTTTGTTTTCTTTTATGATAGTTTGACGAAAATATCACAACACATTGATCGGGATTCGGGATTTTCAAGTTTACGAAATCGGGACAATTCCGTAGACTTGGGGTAGTTATACAGTCTGTGTCCGCTGTGTTGTTTTTTTTTCGATGGGAAAACTGTGTTGAAATTGAAAGTCGCGTAAGTACGTAAGGGCCACGATTCAAGAGCAGTCATCTCCAGTTTAAGGGAAGGCACAAAAACAGCAACTAAATGGCATAAGTAGAACTTGCCCATGGGAAACTTGAAATAGTATCAAACAATGAATATCGCACGGAGTATTGTTGGCACGCTTTCTATAAACGGAGAACTACTGAAGAGCTCCTGCTTCTGGGAGTGACAATCGACTCTCAAATATTAATGGACTTTAATTATCACATAAGCATATTGTGTAAGAAAGCTAGTCAGACGATTGGTGTGTTATTGAGGCTAAGAAACCTCATTCCAACAATGGCTAAGCTGCATCTGTTCAAGGCAGCTATCCTCCCGCACTTCCCTATAGCTTACTGCCATCTGTACGGTATGGCATTTTTGCAGAGCAAGCAATGCCCGAAAACTGGAACAATTATATAGGAACGGGGACTCGGGGCAGTTTTCAAAGATTAGACTTCAAGCGACCACGACTTAGTCGCGAAACCATTGAATCGCGAGAGAACTGGAACTAGGACAAAAAAGTAACTTTTATGTCCGTCCCAGTTTTCTGGCGTCCGCCATCTTGATTCACCGGTTTCGACGAACTAAAGAGGAAAAAAAAGGGACTGCTCGTAGTCTTTTCAAAGATAGAAATTCGCTATACCAGGAATTATTACAAAAAGCAAAACTTCCGACTCTGCTGAACAGACGCCTTCAAGACATATGTGTATCAAAGTCAAACATAAATCGAGCCCCCCGAATATTTGTAATATTTTTAACGAACAGAAGTCCCAATATAATTTAAGGCAGTCTGACTTCTCTATACCCAGGTTTAAAACTGTAAAATATGGAAAACATTCGTTGCGTTATTTAGAACCCAAGCTTTGGGGAAAGCTCACCTCTGAGGAAAGAGCGATTCAGTCACTTTTGTTATTTAAAAGAACTACAAGGAAGAAAGACCTTGCTCTGCTTTTAGTTGATTGCTGTAAGAGCTGCAATTTGTAAAAATGTCAAAATGAGACAGTTTTTTTTTTCATCTTTTAAAATTTTCATTTTGTAAACTTTTTTTGTTGTGTCCCCATATTAGTATAGGATATATCCAACGCTAGAAGATTTGACATTTTTATAAAACGTATTATTATTATAATTATAATAATACTAATTTTGATTATGATGATTATTATTATGCCTAGATATAAAAGTTTCCGTAAATATTCGAATTTACCCCACGACACCCAAGGACAAATGGCGTAATATAATATTGAATATGTCTGATATCAAAACCAACCATTAAGTCTCTTCAAATCTTAATAATTTGAAGTTGACAGTTTGATTTCAAGGAGATTACGTCAATATTTGGTAACAAGTGACGCAGCCATTAAATTATTTCAGCTCTCAGAAAAGAGTTAACACATAGATGAAGCAATTTCCCTTTGTCATTCCGGAAATACGTACATATCTTATGTTGTCGAGACGTTGTCTTTAAAACACTCAAGAGCCTGGTTTTGCCACAGACTAAATTTATTGCCTTAAGATGCTAAGTGCCAAAGGTGAAAAAGTTCTACGTCAAAGGTACTTATATAATGCGGAAATAGCAAAACAAAGGGCGAAAAATAGCATGAGGCAAAGCCGTTTGCTTCCGGTTAAACTTCTGCCTGAGCTGAAGCCTGAAGGTGTCCCCAGTGTTCCTCGTTCGCCACGGCTGCCTGGTCGCTAAAGCCCCGTTTTGCCTTTGCTCGTGTAGATAAAGAAAAAGTGGACGGTTTTTCTTTGTCCAGGAAAAGATAGCAAAAAAAGTGGATAATTTTTTCTTGGCATGCCAACTTTTCCTTGACAAGGAAAAACTGTCAAGTCTGAAATTTGCTCGTGTAGGCGGACAACAAGGAAAATGTGATAATGTTAAAACGCCAAGGCACAACTGATAGTTTGTCAGGAAAATTTGCTCGTCGTTCGCGAACAAGGAAACATTAAATTTGACATGTCAATGAAAAATTGTTTAAACGAGCAAAAAAAACGTCAAATAAACTTGCTTGCCTAATGGCAAGTATATAGCCTTGAAATCAATGGTGCTCAACCTTAGTTAGTTAATGGTCTGTTTATTCAGTAAATGTCACTGTTTGGTTTTTATTATATTAGAATGATAATGGAAAACATGACCTTATTTCATAAATACAAGCACAGATAAGCACGCTTGTACATGTCACAACATGTTATTGCTTGTGCTCAGGCAAGGTCATATTTAAGTGCGTTTAAAATTACGAAAGTTTAATGCAAGTTTCCTCTTGAACTTAAAACAGCTTTGTCCGTGCAATTCGATGGAGATTATTCATGGAAGAACAGAAAATTATCTTGAAAAACACTATAGTATGCTTTAGTGCACACAATTTGAAGTTAAGACCTTTTACAGCTTTTACAAATCAAAGTCAAAAAGTCTCAGAAAAATTGCAAACTTCAGAGTTAGTAAAGCAATGGCCGCAGGCATTTTCAGAGTCTACAAACTTTGTACGTTCGTGAGAAACCGTGTTCAGCCATAGGCCTGCAAAATGGTGTTTCGGGGTTTTATTGTACTTTGAAAAGTTTCCTGTTTGTTTATCTATATGTGGCTTGTAAGTGTATTACTATTGTATCAGTGATTTAGAAACGACTTAAATGCATAATTTTAATTTATTTTTATTTATGTTTATTATTCAGTGCTCTCAAACAACTTCCTGCGTGACTGTGCAACAGACCAGAACGTATTTCAAATTCAATCCGTGAGTGGCGTGGAATGTCAAGATCGCCAACAACCAACCGAGTCAGCTCCATGCTAAAGCGAACAGACATGACGCTGAGTTTATTTAGACTGTAAAACTACACTTGGTAACTTTGTATCGTCCTCCAATCACTCGTTAAACCCAAATGGCTAACAATGAAAACCGTGCGCCTAAATATATGGAAGGATACGTTGAAAAGCGAGAAAGAGGGAAGGTAAGCCAGAATGCCTTACAAACCTTATGGCATTTTCTTGATAGTGATGGACCTTATAATGTACCGATGTCTTCGGCTACACATTGGGCCTGATATCTCAACTGTTTCCCTTTATACGACGTAACAGTACACGAAATATTTGTGCGTTTCTCATACCAACATGCTCGCTGGTAACCTTTCTGGTCAGGTGTGCAAGTCTGTTCGCACTCCTAAGCGCCTACACGAACTTCGCCGTTAGCTTGAGGGTGAAAATCGCAACTGTGTTAAGTTGAAGTGAACACTCAGTTTTCTCGATTCGGGGTTGATCAAGGAAAATAGGGTTGGCTTGTTGTATAAACTGGCTTTGCTGCCTCGGTTATGTAGTATTTAGTGAATTGCATCCCCTGTGTGATTTACAGCTGGTTTATTTTGTTCTTTCGAAAGTAGAATTTGCGCTTTAGGCCAGGAAGTAAACACAATGTGTTGAATCAGATAACTAGGCTTTTGAATAACAAAGTTTTGCTCACGTATGCAATATATCTACTCACTGAACAGTCTCTGATTATATATGATTTTCAGAGTTAAAGGACATCGTGTTTCTTCAATCGAATTCACGAAATCTGTTTTGATGTTACTTTAAATTCCTTCATGTCGTCGCCATTCAAACGAACAAAACGGTACATCTGGATAGAACAGATACTTTGGATTGAATCAGTTAGAAGGAAATGTAATCTAAAATACTTTAGTTTATTAACTTTTCAGACGAGTGTACGAGCAAGATCTCGGGGATTTATGGTTCATTAGCAAGCAAACAAATCTTCCTCTGTGCGTTTTAAGATATGCAAATATTCATTGTGAACTCAGGCGATATCTTAGTGATTGCTTCGGTTTCAAGTGTAAGCCACTGACATCTTAAATCCGTTTTAAAAAGTTATTCTATACCAATTTCTGTCCTTATTACCATTTTATGGTTGCTGATACAGCTTGTAGAAATTGTACTGACACCGTTTACGTTTATATTTTCGACATGTTTTCTGTCAATTACAATTCAAGCGCGCCACTAATGAAGTGTTCGAAACTTCGTTAATGCGAGTCGTTGAATATCACATCCTGCTGACCTTTGAAATAATCTTTATTTCCCCCTCTGTGAAACTGTATTACTTATCATCTCTAGTATTAAATGAAACCTTTTTCATCTTATGTGTCCATTCTAGACACTAAAACAAACAAATCAAGTATTAATTTGTAATGAGGTTTGACAATAAGATTTTTTAGTTCCTCCCCTGGAGAGTTTTGTACTAATAGGAAAAAAAAATTGCTTTTTTTGAGCGCATATAGAAAGTGAAGGAAATGTTGCTTCCGAAAATAGACACCAAAACATGATGACACGAACTTCCTAGTGTTATCAGTTTGGGGTTTTCGATAATAATGTATTTATGTCGGTCAACCATGGTATGAAAAATGAACAAACAATTTTTATTCCCAAATACGCACCGTAGTTTCGTTGGTTTCGGACGTGTCAAGGTTTATAAAAATTTCTACAAAAATAAGTTGCAGCTCCGTGCAAACAAATTTAACCAAAAAATTTAACCTTTCGACCCGTAAGTATCAATAGAACAGATATTTGTCACGTCCACTCGGAGCAAGGTGTCGTGTAAACTCCAAACAAGATTAATTAAACGAGACGAGCGTCCTAATGCGAAAATCTTTCAGATAGCAACTAAAAATCATTTCAACTTGTATAATCGACGCGTGTTATATACTTGGAATTAATTAAATTTATGACTTACGAGCTTTGTAAGTACTTTTCGTGCAAACACCAAAACAGGAAATTCCGAAATCTTTGTTCGTATTGGAAAAACAAAGATATCTCTTTCTTCCGGCTGTTCTCCCCGATTGACAAGTTATTTAATATCTTTGCGCGTGCCAACTGATTTTTGAAAAATATATATAGAGAGTTCTCTTCCGAGCTGGTGATAGAAACATATTGCGACGGGTGTCATATGGACTTCAGTGTATGTTCATTTAGAGTTCGCTTCCGAGCTGATTTTTGATGATAATCTACACATTGTTCATAAAGAATTTATTTATTTATGACAGGCCTGTGTAATATAGACTTTATACTTGAGTTCTATTCCAAGTTGCATTTGATTCTTGAAAAATAACCTAACACAGATCAGAGAGATTTTGCTGCGTTTGCAGTTTCTCGTCCTGTTCTTGGGTACTTTTGCTTTTACTCTTAAAAGAGCTGCTGAATGAGAAAATATAATCAAATACTCGTGGAAAACATCAAATTTCGGGTTTCTTTATATTTTGCCTGGAAAACCCCTTTGGTGAACTCATTTTAGAAATCACACTTAAACTTGCAACTGAGCTTTCATTTTCGAGAAATTTAGAAAAACCTGAATTAGCGCTCACGGGCCCTCGAGGCCTGGCAGTTTCAATGAAAACATTCTCGCTTACGGGCTGCGAGTTTCGAAAGTCGAGACTATTTTTGACATTAGTGCAACACTCCGGCCGAAAATAGTCACACTTTACAGTTCAAAAAAGCAGCTGCGGTGTCAAGCTTCGTCTTAAATTTTACACCACAAGAAAGTTCTATTATAGTGTTACAACATATTAAAAATTCTGCTGGGGTAACTCATAAACCGCCCGTTGCGAGTTTCGAGAGTCGAGTCTAATTTTGGTTATTTTTACTTCAAAATCGAACACATGTCACGCACTCCCAACAAACTTTTAAAATATCCTGGCGTCGATTTCAGTTGCAAACTCAAACAACTTTCGGTTTTCTCGTTGTCATATTTGGTTCACCAAAGGGGTTGTCCAGGCAAAATATAAAGAAATCCGAAATTCGACGTTTGTCCACGAGTATTTGGTTTTCTCAGTCAGCAGCTCTTAAGAGCACAGCCAGAGCTAACTAAATCCTTTGCCTGTCGCCTTTCTCATTCCACCCCCCCCCCCCATGATAGTGATATAGACACTTTAATAACTGTTTTAAATGGGTGAGAATCATATTACTGAATCAAAGCATTGTGTGTGATAGTCTACGGTTTTACATTAACCATCTATGAATCAGTACCGTTAATGCTGTTCTGTTTTTATTTAAAAAAACAGCCACAGTCTGTTCTTATATTGTTCTTTCTGCCTTATTGTTCTTATTAAGTTTTTTTCTTAATAAAAAACACAGTGTACACTAACACAACATCTGCATGCAACACGCTAACATTGTCATACATTGCACAGTCTTTTAAAACACTAATACTTATATCGAGTTTTTCATTCTTCTTGAATTATTGCTTAAAATGAAAACTGTATTCGATTAAAAAGACATGTAAGATAAAACATTTTTAAAGTTATTCTGTGTATGAGGATTCTATAGTTCTTGTATTCCTCACGCTAAAGTTTTTTTTATCTGTCTTCCATTGTCCGTTCCTCTTCCTAGTTACTCACCTTAGAGCGGAGAAAGGATTCTGGTTTTGGAAGTCTTAAAGCTGGGGTGAGTGAATGTGTTATGTTAATCTCCTTCTACATAACTGAGAAAAATTAACGCTTATTTGGAAAATAACTGCTTCTTTCTTGAGGCCTAGGTGCGACAGAGTTAATGGTGCAAAAAAAACTCTGCCTCGTCTTTGTAGCGTCTCAATTGTGCTGCTATTGGCTGGATTTCAGGTGACGTGTTGTTCACAAGCATGCGCAATTCGTTTCAAAATGAAACATCTGAAATTCTTCACTTTCATTGGCTCATTGGGTAGGGAGCTCGCGCCTTTTAGCCAATCACACTTGCAGACCGGCTGTACGTGATCCTAACTTTGTGGTGCGAATTTTTTTACTTGTTGTAAAAAAGCATTTTGATTGGTTGTATGTTGTGGCATTCGACTCTTTCTTATGTTTTTCAATTCCAACTCATGTGAATTGTCTTTGTGATAACCCGAGACGCCGGCCTTACTTTTGTGCTGGCAATATTTCGGTGGTTGAGTGAAACCCTTTTAACTAGCATAAATTCATTAACATTAAAAGCTCAAACTGTCAATCTAAAACGATCTACAACATACTAACCAATCAAATATATAAACCATTTTAACTGAGTAAAGTATTCTACAGCCAATGAACTAACACGATTTTGCTTCATTTGTCTCGTAGTTTCATTTTTTCCCAAAAGTTAAAACCATCGGGAATCGTTTACAGTACTTTTAAAACGGGTAATAGAAGGCGATATGAAATACTGTAAACGTTTCGTGTTTGTTTATGACAAGGTTTAGATTAAACAAAATAGTTCACAGTTATCTATATCTATCGTGTTATGGATGCACGCGGGAATTTTGGAAATCACGAGAGAAGTGATATCATAAGAAGTGCAGGCTTTCAAGTGATCCTACTTTTCCTACTATTTCCTACTTCTTTGACCCTTCTCCTACTATTCCTACTTTTGTCTTGAAATTCCTACTATTTCCTACATTTTCCTACTTTTTATATGCCGCAATTTCAACAAATTGTGCAAGGTTGTATCATGCAGGAATAGGGAGTAAGCCTTGCGGGTGTTCAGGGTTAAAGCCTGACCACATGTTGCAAGGAAGATTTCTTGACGAACAAACGTTCATCTGGCATGTCCAGTCCAGATGGCTCACTCTCTACCAGCGGTGAAACGAGTCACAGGCAGACTAGAAGCAGTTCATCAGTACTTCTTCAAAGATCTGTACCAAAGGCTGCATTCT
>JAOBAT010131441.1:0-12366 GCA_026413305.1 Hydrozoanthus tunicans | reverse complement strand
GGGGCCTTCGCACGAGAATGAGTTCGTCTTTTTTCATTCTTGCCCCAAGAGCCCATCGCTTTCTCTTAGCCCTTGAGCAGGCACGTTTTCTCGTGCGAAGGCCCCGCCGGCTAAGAAAAGCGATGGGCTCTGGGAACGAGAATGGTCTTTTTTCGGACCCAGTCTTAACAGGAGCCGGAAATTGAGCGATCAATGTAGTAACTATTAGGGTTTGCAAGTACTTATCCCAAGTTGTTTTGGAAAACACCAACGGAAGGAAACAAAATCAACCAGGTAAGATGTTGAAAATGTACAGGCTCTGTGTTCGTTAGCTATTTTACAGATTGTGTGTTAATTCGAGCTTTGGTTTTTCCACAAAGGGCGTTTTTTACTTTTTCATATTTCACCATTAGTATTCTGGTATCGAGATAATTTGATTATTCTTGCATATTGCTTTGTCTTTGTTCGTGTATACGTACAACTGTACTGAATATTCGAACTTTCCCTTCTGGTTAAAAAGATCACGCGAACACGATGTGGTGATCGACAAGATGTTTTCTTAAACTCCAAAACATGATTTGTTATTTTGGTATTATGAAGTTGCTTATAATTTGCTTTTGTGTGGCTCACTTAATTTCAGCTTTTTTACTCTGTAAGGTTTGTTTTCTTGAAAACGCAGTCAGAACTCGAGTAAAATAGCCTACATTTAGTAGCTGCTTCCAGTCAAGGTGCCTGACTTGCAGGTGATAACCTGCATTAATTAATTTAATCATAGATCTAACTATGTGTGTATAATCTGCCTTGACCAGTTGGCTTTTGTTTTCAATATCTCACAAACGTATTTATGATATTTAAAACACAAGTCAATAGTCGAGGCTGACTCTCCTATATCCTAACTACTTTAAAGAGTTTAATCACAAAAGATGCAATCAACAAAATTAATGGTTTACAAGTACTCAATTTATTTATTCAAACTAGTTTCCTAGTTCAAGTAAGTATCCCTTAAAAGACAGTATCATCACATTGCACAGTTTTGTTTAGTGTAATTTGCTATGCCTGGACCTTTTGCCCAAAAATTCACTGGGTCTGTTCTTGCTCTAACCAGATAAATTATCTTTTATGTAAAATCTTGGGGCAATTAAAAGCCATCACTTGGAATTATTTTATCATGACTTCTCTGTCATCTCCCCATTCTATCACTGTAGGTTGTTGCTTCAGTGTTGGGTGCCATTTTTGGTGGTAAAAAGCACTAAACAAAATTTTCTACCTCAGCTTTCTTGTTTTCATGAAACCAAAGCTATGTCTCAGTTGGGACAAATCTTGCTTTCTGAGTCCTCATCAATCTTGGGCTATCATCCAGGGGGGAGACCCAAAAGATAAATGTGACAGGGGGGTCCGACATAATTTTTGGGGTTGAAAATATATGCCCTTGTTTTTTTGTTGGTTTAAGAGATTGGTCACATTGTTTTCTAGTTCTTAAAAAGCAGGCACATTTTTCCTGAGTAGGCCTTGGAAGAGTCTGGTGTTTTTAAGGCTTGGAAAACACGAAGCTATTACTAATATTTAGACTGCTTGCAGTCCTGTGTTTTAGCGAAAGAGCACACTGAACAAGAAGTTAAGACAAAAGTCGTTTAGCAAACATCCTATTACATGAAAACCTTTATTAACTGCATATCATGTTCAGAACAATGCAAAGGGAACTTAATACCGACCAGCTGTTAGCTATCAAGAGGAAAAAAGTCCATTTTCAATTTCTAGTTTTTATGGTGGATTATTTTTTTTTAGGGTATTTGAAGGACTTTTCCGATGTTCAAGCCTACCCTTTTAATCCCAAAGTACCCCCCTAGTTTTTTTTGGGTCACATCTTATAGTGTACTGTAGTATTGTGTATGTGTGAAAATATTTACACTAGTATGAAATGAATGGCTATTTTGTCCTTGGCTGATATATTTCTGAGTTCTCAGATTTAGGACTTAGGCTTAAAACTCACAAACTTGTAAATTATGAGCAACTGCAGTAAACTAAACTCTCTGAACCCTCAGTGAATGGCTCGATCAATTGGCTAGCTTGAGATAAGACGTAAAATGCAAAACATGCAGAAAACAGGTGGTTCAGGAAAGAGAAAAGCGTAAGTAATACTGTTATGGTTTCTTCTGCTCATTAGTACATGTGTCTTTCTTCCAATCCTGAGATTATGCAATAATTAACAATTATTCATTGAAGGCAAAGTGAATATCTAGTGAATAATCCCTGAGATGAAGTCGAGGGGATTATTGTCATCAGATATTCACTAAGCCTGAGGCGAATAAATGTTTTAGTAAAATTACTCAGGTGATTACCAGAGAGAAATAGCCAAGTGAAAAAAGGAAAAATGGAGCTGAGTTTTGTGTTTTTATTAATTCAAATTGCCATGCATCACTGCACAGCAACTAAGCAGTGCGTGCAGATCACATGATCAATTATTGAAGAAAGCAAAATGAACACATTTTTGAGCAGTTTGAGTTCAAAAACAAGAGGCACGAATGTAGCTAAGGAAGATGCAATAAGCAGCCAGTTCAAGTGGAAAAAACAAACACAATTGTTTGTATTCACATTGAATGTAAATGAGCCATTCTGGAAACTTCCAGAGGGGAGAGTTGCTCTCGGATGGAGCTAGTTGACAGCATGAACTGCTAAATGCATTGTTGGTCGCTTGAAGGAACTGTGGATTCTGTGCTAAAACACGATGAAGCTGCTTTTGTTGTTTGAATTTTTCCTCATTGACAAGCTGTTTCAGGTAGGATTTCGATGTTTTGTTGGCCTCACTAAATAATTGGTTATTGCAATGAAAATTTCTTAATGTACAGTATTGACTTGAGATGGCGATGGAGAGCCGCTCACCATAATTTGACAGCAAACTTGTTCTTTTATAAAAAGTTCTCTCTTTTCTCCTAGCGGACACCCAAAACTTTGAGGGGCATTGATTAATGTCATTCACGTACATATTTTCAAATTCTGTTGTAAATTGGGTTTGTTATTGTAACCATTCTGCCAAATAAAGGAAAATTAGTTTGTGCAAACTTGTGATTTGTTGTCCAGGGTTGCCACAGTCCTTGAAAATCCTGGAAAGTCCTCAGTGGAATTAGGGGAAAAAAATTCCAGGCCCTGGAATCTATTTGAATTTAATGGGTCGTTGTCCTTGAGAATCCTGGAATCGGCAAAAACTTTCTTTCTTTACCTCCAAAATTAATAAAGATAAGCTGTTTGTTATAATATTTTTGATGTGAAAATGTTCTTAAACAAAAACTGCAACTCCGGGAGGCTTGATTTTCTAAAGCGATCTGTCATTGGTTGTTTTTCATTGTTACGATTCAGCCAATCTGCATTCATTTTAGTTGTCACTTATTTGATAGACAAGGTCCTGGATTTGCTTGAAAAGGTCCTGGAAAGTCCTGGAAAAGTCCTTGAATTTTACATCCAGTAAATAGTGGCAACCCTGGTTATCATTTGCTCAATCGCTGCACGAACTTTTCTAATTTCATTTATTAGTGCAAATCGTCATAATGATATTGTATAATCTTTGAAAACCATTCTTCCAAACTCTGTTGCATATTTGGTATTTTTTGGAAACAGCAGTTTTTCATTGCGTTGATTTCCTCCTTGAAAACATTAACAAAACATGTACAATGCAAGGCAGTCATTTTGTTCAAAGGCTGGCTATAATTACTCCGCATGAAGTGATTATAGCCAGGATAGTGCGTCAGCCTCCACCAATCAGAGCAGCGGAAACTCTATAATCACCTGAGTAATTTTACTAAACCTAGTTATATGTTTGTGTCCTTATTAGTTTATATGTATGCATGTGGTGTGTATTGTAGGCTTGGTAAGCTAGTACTCAGAATAAATTTCCATATTCAACAACTGAGTGGTGAAACAAGAAATCCAACATAGAAACAGAACTTGTCAGGAACAGACAAAGCTCTCAGGGGGGCGACTCCCTTGAAAAGTGTGTAGGGGTACTTGATCGACCTTTTAGGGTTGAAAATAAGAGCTGCCCATACCTTTTAGGGACAAATAAACGGTGCTCAATGCAAATTTACATCAAAAGACATTGTTAATCAAATGTTGTTGTACCTTTTAGAGTATAGAATCAAATTCTTGGTTAATTTATGCATACCTGTTAGGGTCATTTTCAAAGCCATCTGTCTAATACTACTACCCACCTTTTTAAGGGAGTCCCCCCCCCTGGGACAAAGCTTGCATAGCCTTTAATTTGGAGCTTTGATCCTCAAAGACTGAATATTTGTTTTCAATTTCTCTCATCAGTCTAAGTTTAGTAGTTTGGTTAAACATACATATGAAATGGAGGTTGGTTGTATGTGTGTGTGAGGGGAGGGGGAGGGACATAACAGCCACAAGGTTAGTCCAGTTGGGAAGGCGTCAGTCTGTCATGCAGGAAGTCCAAGTTCAATTCTTGGTGCGGGATCTTCACACAGGGTATTAAGATAACTAAGGAAAGAAGCTGCTTAAATTTTGCTCTAACATTTGTAATTTTAGACCCTTGTGCCTTTTCGGGTTGGGGCGATAAGCTGTAGGCCCTCAGAATCATATAATTGGGTTGTAAAACCTGTTAGGTTTTAATAATATAAACCTAGATAATCTACAGATACAGGAAGGGCTGAGTTGCAGTAACTGTTAAAAATCAGAAAAAGAACATGAACAAAGGGGCACCATTGGGTTCTGTGAAATCAAACACTGAGAGTTAATGGAACTAAAAGACAGTTAATAACAACTAAAACTCACCTTAAACTATGCCCCTACCCTACTCTTAAAAGTTTTTGTAAGAGTATCCCCTGCAGTAATTAATGTAACAATGCCTCAGGCTGAAGATTTATCAGTTTTTGGAACTGTGATTGATTTCTTGTTTTTCCCTTCCAATTTACTAGGGACTTAAAAGTTGTTATTCTTGGAGATGCAAATGTTGGAAAGACTTGCTTTATTCAACGATACATAGAAAGAGTTTTTGCTGAAGACCAAATCAGCGTAAGTAAGATAGCTTGCTTAATTTGCATTAGTTTCTTCCAAGTCTTCACAGTTTGCAGTACTGAATCTTTCATTTGACATTGTTTACAACTCTAAAGCCATGAAAACTATATATACATACTGACCAATCCCATGTTTTTTAGTGTTAATGCCTTAGGTAAATAACAAAAGTTATGAAGAAACTAGGCTTTGATTTATCAGTTTAAAGAATGGAGTGTTCAGTTCAGTTAGGCAGATGATGCAGTGATGCACCCATTAAAGAATGGCTGCTAGTTTCAATTTATTTTGTTATGTCTTATCGAAGAATAGAGGAGGGTAGGGGCTAGAATAGGGAGGGTAGGGAGGGTAGGGGCCAGAATAGGGAGGACAGGGGCCAGGCTGAAAACAAATTGCATCAGCCTTCCTAAAGGTCTTACATAACTTTTTTTTTCATTTTAGAATAGTGCATTGGAAGGCTACGAAGTTTTGTCATGTGAATTCCATTAAATGGTTACAGCACAGGATATGGTTTCTGGTTTCTGATGAAAACAGTCATGTTAGAAACCAGCAAACTAAATCAATGAATTTAATGATCGGAAATCAGTCAATTAAATTGATAACAGTCAACGAAAATTGATTAATTGCCATTGATTGGTATCTGTCAATCGATGATCAGTCAAATATCTTTTTTGGAAATCTATCAATAAATATAACAACATTTTCAGTCATCGATTGATGATCAATTATTATTCAATATCATTCGATTGATTAGCTTCAATTGACACCAATTGGTCATCAATTTAGTTTGCGAGATTAGAAGAAGAGGTTAATGCTATCCTGGTCACTTAACCACACCTTTTTCCCACTTTGGGTTTGGCTCAATCAATGAGCTGTGGCTTACCAATGATGGTTTAAATTGTAAGTGTCCAGCTCTGCATGTGATTGATGATCATATATTCGGACCTTTATTAGTATTAAATAGAATGCTAAATCTTCCTTGTTCTCCTTTCAGGCTGCTATGTTGGCAGGTATGAGGAAGACAGACAGCATTTGATTTCAGTTTGTGAACAATCGCATTGCTTATACCGAGACTTACATTGAATCACTTACTGAAATTCCTATACTCTAAAACCATGTTTCAACTGTGGCACGACACAGCCCAATTCTTCAGGTTTCCTCCTGAGTCAGTGTGGACCACCTGATACACATGGTAGCTGGCACTTAGCATGTCAGTGTAAAACATGGTCCCACATGTATCATAACTTAAATCACAAACCACCTAATTCTTTTTGTACAAATGTTGTTTTACACTATATAGGAAATTCAGTAAGTGATTCAAGTGTGTTTAAATTTATATACTAAACAACTGAATGACTCAAAACATTCATTGTTTTCAGGAAAATCCACAGAACTGCACCAAATTATCTCATTAAATTTTTTTCCTTTATAATGATAAGTTATAAGTGAAGTCGGTTTGTAATCAAGTTGTATCTTTCAGACCCTGGGTGCCTCGTTCTTCCTAAAGCAATGGGGACCATACAATGTTGCCATATGGGTAAAATTTGATATTCTCTTTTTTGAGATCATGCTAATAGATAAGTTGACGTGTTGCAATATCTGTTTTTTTACTTTAATTTAGGTTACTGTCAGTTTGTTTTGTGAAAAAGTAAAAAAAAGGAAAAAGTTTCCGGAGCGTAACTCCTTCTTCCTTCACACTAATAAGTAGTGTAATTACAACAAGAAGCAAATTTTTGTGTGAAAAATATTTTTTGCCCACCAAGATACCATACAGACCATAAAGATTTTGCCAGGAACATTTTTTTAACGTAAATCCTTGAATCCATGAAACCCTCCTCACAAGTGTGTCGGCAGAAAATTGGCCGTCTTTGGTTGAGATGAGCTGATATACATCTGGAGGTCCGTAATAACCGTATAAGTGAATAACTGTGACCTTTTGAGGTCTTTCAAAAGAATACTGTGGCCCGAAGCCGTAGGTCGAGATCATAGTTTTTCATTATACGGACCTCCCGACCGGCAAATAACTTACTTACTTACTTATTTTCCCTGCTTCCAATTATTTGTATAATAGTTTATCGTCTTTTCTCTCTGCCATTCACGCGTTGCGCTAAGCTGGGAATGAATTAAAGACGACAAAACTTAATGTTTCACGTAAGAATAGTTTTATTTCAACACAGGGTCCGACTTTTACTTTTGATTTTAGCCTCAAAAATTGACATTTTGTAGCTCAAGAAAGCATAAGTGTGCCCGTGGTCAGAGTGAGGAAAAATTCCGGTATTAGAAGAACCAATCAGATTGCAGCACTGCGTTACTGTGAATAACACCATGTCGTCGTTTCGGTTCCCATTCAGGGCAGTTTTTTTTTTAGAGTTCTCTTGTAAACAGTTCCAACTGATCATGTTTGAGCTATAGAAAATGAGGGGGAACAATATGGTCGAACACGCACAAGATTTTTTAAAATAGTATAGGTTTTCAGAATAGTTCAAAAGCATCAAAACCAAATCATAACTTTTTAAACCATTTCCCTTGCAGGACACGGCAGGTGAAGAAAAGTTTTCGGGATTGTCTTCTTTTTACTGTCGCGGGGCGTCAGCCGCCATTATAGCCTATGAACTGACAAGTATGAGGACGTACCAGGCCCTTCAAAACAGGCACATACAGTTACTTGAAGCAGCCGAACCAAACTGCTTAGTGTGTGTCGTAGGCACTAAGCGAGATTTACTCACTAACAGTAATACAAGGGAGGTGCCAGAAAAGACCGCAAAGGCGTTTGCCGTCGAAGTTAACCAGAAAAAAGGACGAGAACCAGAAACTCTCAGCCAGATTCCCTACTTCGAAACAAGCGCCAAGACGGGGGAAAACGTCGACCAAGTGTTTAATTTTATTCTGAGTACTTGCCTGCCGCTGAACGATGAAAAGAAAGCGTCTTCATCGATAAGAAAAATGACTGGTATTGATCTTGAGCAAAGCAACAATCCAGGTTCGAAAAGAAAGGGATGTTGCGCCATTATGTGAAATAATTTTTAGGCTTTAATTTTTTTCGGTAAAACAAATTAGATTGTTCTGTTGGTTTTAAAATATCCCCAAGCAAGCGCTGGGCACGTTCTCCGGTCAAACATGATTTTCGTCGGACCTACTCGTTTTTGGCCGGACAAACTTGATCCATCTCAACTAGTTGCAACAGAGACTTCACTTTGCAAGCTACATTATCTGTAAACAGCATTTCAAAGCAAGTCAGGTTCTCAATGAAAATTCGAAGTTTGCAACCGTAACAAATTAGATGAGATTGAAAAACTTCCATCATGGTTGTTCAATGTTTCAAAATTAAATTTCCTTTTAAAGCGCATATGACCGGACAACATCTCCGGCCAAAACTGCCGTTATTTCAAGCGATGTACAGATAATTAGGCACTTGTGTGTGCTACTGTAATTATTAATCGTAAACTCGGAGTAACCCGGAGACTGTCGGGCGTCCCACACGCCAAGTAGTGATATTTTTGGCGGGATTTTCGGCTGACTTAAAAACTCTCTTTAAGATCTTCTTGTTTCTTATCTAACATTAACGTAAGCACGGAGTATTATTATTAATGAGTAGACGTGACTTCGCCAGTTTGATGCTGGTGAACGACTATAAGACGATTGTGTTCGCGACCAATGCCATACCAAACCCCCCAGCGTCCACCGACTAGTTTATATCAGTACTTAAATTCTAAAAACTATTCACTAATCCATATGATGTAAGAAAAAAAAGCATTTGGTGTATTACTAACAACCATGTCACTGGCATTTTTAGCAATTCTAAGTTGTTCATGAAAACGTCGATTTAAACTCGTTTTTCGGTGTGTTTTCTGGTACGAAACCAAAACCAAATGAGCCGGCTCGCAGGCAAGTTACAAACAAAATTTACAAGTGATAAAAGTTTACTGCCAAACAAAGAATTTAGAACTGGAAATACGTGCCGACACACAACTGCAACACACACTCGTAGAATCTCTTTGTAGAGCTAGTTTGAAATTTTTAAAAAATACTCTGGCAGTAAAGTTTAGGCCACAATATTTAATTCAACGTTATATTGCTTATTGCATTATCTAGGTAGGTTTATTACCATGTAACAAAGGCGTCAATAAAAAACCATATCGGTGAAAGCGTCGTTTTACTGTATGAAATGACCCAATAAATTGATGCGATAGAAACACTTTATCATCAGTTGAACTGATGAGGGCTCTTCAAACGAGCCGAAACTTCTTTTACTTACAAGGATTAGAAGCCCACCTGAGCGACACCATACTGAAAGAAGACGTGGGAAGAAAAGAACTCCCAAGAATAGGGATTGGACACTGTTGATTTTGAAATGAGGAAATCCACGTCAGCGAAAATTTACAGACTTTCCAAAGAAACACTTTAATCCAATCATGTTGCTTGTTTTATTGTATCACGAGTTTGGCGACTTGCGCCTCCCGCCTTATTTTCGCGATCCTCAACTACTTGCATCGTGAGACAACACAACAATTTTTATACTAAGAGAGTGTTTCATATTCGTATTCAGTGTTGTATCTACCCAAATAGTGTAATACCTAAAAGGTTTTAAAATGATTTGATTTTAAACTTTATCTGTTACTAGCACAACGCTGTGAGTTACAAAAGTCCGTTCGACCGATTGCCTACATGCTTCGGAGGAGCAGCCCGACCGCAGCAGCGACTTTTTGGGGGCCTCACAACTACTGGTATTTGGTTTCCGGTTGGCCTCCGTGGAAACACGGACGACTCATGCTTAAGGTCTCTAACGCGAGATTAAAAGGACGCACACAGAAGGCTGTTCGTGCCTGTAAAGCCCCTTGATAAAATTGCGGGGAGGCCAACTCCAAAAATTTGCCACAGGTAGCCCAGTCAAGACTAATTTGGGTTTCTTTGTCACAAATTTATAGCAAATAATTAGTTTTCTTCAATTCTAAAGTATTATTCAACAGTATTAATTACACACTGAAAGTTGACTTAAGCGCTGGCAGTTCTTTTAAAATTGGCTTTAGCAGTTTAGCAGTCTCTCCGTCACTCTTTACGAGCCCTTAGGATCGTATTTAAAAAAACATTTCTTTTCTTACGTATGCTAAGGGTCGACCTTTCTCCCGCCTGACCGACCTAAAAATATATCCGTACCTCCAACAACTGAAACTTGGCTAGGCTAACGAAAAACTAAGTTGTATATAGGTAACCATAGTTTGCCTCGCTCGACTAAGGCCTACTTCAAACACCGTGTTTTAACCGTATCGAATTAAATTCGGTGAAAATACGGTATTTGAAGGCAGCAGTGCACCGAATTAAATTTGCTTCCACCTACCGGATAATACGGTAGAAATTTAATTCGTTGGAAATAAATTCGGTGTTTGAATCACCGGTTCAATTAGCTCCGGATCAAAGTCAATTTAAATACGGTTAAAATTCGGTATTTGAAGCAGGCCTAACATGGATAGAACATGCTACAAAACCGGAAGCAGGATTCGGGTGTCCTCTCTGTTGCTAAGGCCGATTAAGGTCCCGGACGTCGAGTTGTTGCTATGTTTTGATGGTGGCCGCCATATTGGATCTTGTGAAAGTGTCAGCAAGAGTTGACAGCAAAATGCCCTCAATAGAACTCATAAAGGAAGAAAAAGAGGAAACTAAAAATGTGGATAAGCAAAAGAAAGATGAAGACACTCTTCCAAGGTATGTTTTTTAAGCATTCGTGCGATAACGCGGTAGCTTAATGTTTTTGTTTTTATAATCTTATGGTGTATTCAGAAACATTTATCTTACAAGACCATAAATTTCCATTACCGCAGAAAATTAACAATTATGCCATATTGAATGGACGTACCGATTGAAACAAGTTGATGTTTTATGTAACGTGTCTGCTAACTTTGTGAAGTTGTGCTGGCAGACATATAAGCTACATGTATTTACTAAGAGTGATAAAGGCTTCAACGCAATTTTAATGCACGTAGTTCGATCTTGTTGAGATTCTCTTATATTTGGCTTTGGAAGTTTATCAAATTATTTTTTTCAGGATATAAGTTAATGAACAGATACGAGAAAAAGACTTTTCCAGTTTTGGAAATGTTGAGTAGAAAATCTTTATGAAACAATTCATCTTTTGGTTCAGTAGCTATAACATACTTTGCAGTGATACTGTTTACTAGTTCAGTTCACATTTAAACATTTCCTTCTGTATTACTGATTAATACCTTTTTTAGAAATAAATAGTAACATTTCAGTCAAATTTAGTTAGGTTCACATAGTATTTTACCACATCTTCAAACTCTAGTTGTTCCTGGTATATTTGTACACTCAATGCTAGTTCTCTGCTAGTTTATTGCAAGTTAAGTCTGACGCGATCTTGTTTTTCTTTCTTAAAAAAAGGATGACGCCAAAAGTGCTAATGGATATATGTAAACAACACAAGTTATACAGAACTCCACACCTGAATGATGTGCTTTATCTTCATTTTAGAGGTATGTTGAAACTTAATGTCTATAAAGAGGAAGGGAATTTAAACTTACCAACAACATATTCTAGGTATTTACCACAAGCTCAAAAAAAATCTTGTTGAGAGTAATGCTCAAGCTATAGCTAGCACAAAGTTATAATTACATGGCTGAAAAGACTGTTTTTTAGGCAAGCTAGTCAATATATAAACTTATAAATGAAATACCTGTAATGTAAGATGTCGTACCATTCATCTTTGATCCCTCCATAGGAGAAAGTTTAACAATCAGACTGCTAAAGTTGTTAGAACACAAAGTTCTGTGCCAACTGTTAAACTGTGTGTTGTGTGCTAGTAGCTACTCTTTGCTGCTGGAAATCATGTGACCACAACTACTTTAAATCAATAATCAGTGTTTTGCCTAGATGTGAAAGTAGGTGTTGCCAAAAAATCTTTTTATTATCAACTCCGTCTTAGAGTTTTTATTTTTCAAACGAATATATGAAATGACAAAAAAGTAGGCGTCACAAATTGCAGAGTTGCCGTAGGATGCGACAGCTGACGGCTCATTTTGAAAACACTGATAATAATAATAATAATAATAATAATAATAATAATAATAATAATATGAATAATAATAATATCTAGCGAGCTACCCGCCCTTACTTGAAGTTGTGTGGACTGAATTGCGAAGGATACAGCTCAACGAGGTCAGACCAAAAGCATATTGCTGCTGCTGTACAATCCATGTGTGACCTTAGAGCACAGCTCCACAGCCAGATAGAATTAGCTGGGTGTCAATTTTGTTGGAGAGGAAAACCGAAGAGCCCGGAGAAAAACCCTCAGAGTCAGATTGAGATTGACAAATCTCAGCCCACATGTGGAAACCAGGACTCAATCCCGGGTCCACA
>JAOBAT010131430.1:0-12367 GCA_026413305.1 Hydrozoanthus tunicans | reverse complement strand
CGCACGAGAAAAAGTTTTCTCGTGCGAAGGCCCCGCCGGCTAAGAGACGCGATGGGCTCTGGGGAAAAGAATGGGGATTCACTCGTGCCAGGACAGTGGAAACCTGTCATTTTTTTTGGCCCGGCAAAATGACCTTATATTCTCTTCTAAAAGAACCCTGTTAATGCGGTCTCCCGCTAATACGGCCAACGGCCACTTTTTTGAATTATCAACTCATACAAACCTTTATAACTTTAATAGACCGTTAATACGGCTACCTGAAAAAAAAAACAAGCGCAATTATTCAACAAGCAACATTCACAAAAAAGTACGATAGCAAGCTGAACCGTTTTGTTTTGTTTATGGAAGTCGTTAAAATTGTTTTTACGGTTTTATGGCAAATTAATATTTCAAAGTAGCTTATGTATTGCCAGATGATTTCAGTAAAGTTATAGAACTATTTACATTTCAATATCTACGTTTCCGGTTGTCTATCACTGAAGAGAATTCAGGAGTATTTGTCATTACCCCCCTTAATACTTATGAGCTTTTACTGTTAATAAGGCCACACCCCGTTAATAAGGTCAATTTCTTGTGGACCGTCGGGTGACCGTAATAACGGCGTTCCACTGTCTATCATGACAGATAAAAAAGATATTTATTCATGAGTTGTAAATGATTGAAAGGCTCTGGCCTGTGATTGATCATTGATAGCAGTTTTCTACCTTGGGTTCTAAAAATTTTGAGATCTCCTCCTCTTTAAAACACAACTTTTAAAATTTTATTCTTTAAAAAAGCGCAGGAGCCTCGAACTGAAACAGCACAGGAAGCCCAACTGAAACAGCACAGGAGGCCTGACTGTCGACTGAAACAGCACAAGAGGCCCAACTGAAACAGCACAGGAGGCCTGACTGTCGACTGAAACCGGCATATCAGGATGCCTAACTCAAACAGCACTGTTTCAATACTAGTTTTACCGACAAACTAGCAACTGTTTCAGTAATAAAGCAAGGTAATATAAGGCTAAATCCTTTCTCGAGTCTAAGTGGCTCATAGACCTCATAGGGCCGGCGCTTTTCTCCGGTTTCTGTTGTGTTGAGTGGATGCCGGTGAGTCTTTTACTCCCCCTGGACAGGACAGTAATCACAGGTTAGCCCCCAGCAGAACTGGTACTTAGTTATACAGCTGAGTCGACTGGAACAAAGTCAGGAAAAGTGTCTTACTTCAAGTTCACCACATCGGTCTGACGGGGCTCGAACTCGCGACTCCAGGAGTACGATTCTATCGCGCTAATTTCTCGGCCACTGCGCCGCCGACCTCATTAATATAAAAAGGACAACGAATTTTTCCCAGGAGAGTTAGACTTCGAGGAAGACATACACTATTTTTGTAAGACTATTGTTTTTCTGATGATTTTAAAATTCTTATTTTTTGCCGATTTTAGGATGAAAATGTTATTACAAATATTGTTAGTTTCGGTGATACTCGCTGACATGGAATTTCCGCTTTTGTTGCTCTCGTCTGTTGGCACCTCTCCTTTGCTTTTGCTACTTGTGGAGCTGCAACTTTGATTTTAAAGAAAAAATCACCTTTTTAGTTTAAAGTTAGTATTTAGCTACATGGGCCGGAAAACAAAAAGGCCTTCAAATCTGGACTATAGTATTGTGACTTTTTCTATACATGCAAAATGATCTTCTAAACAAAGTTGTTCTCGGGTTGCGACATACGACGTGAAGCTTTAAAAGCGGCACTACGTCAAAAACTTTGGCGGTACGCGGCCACCTTTCGGCACGCAAACAAACTCGAAGGTCTTTTCACATGTTAATAAAGAAAAAAGCTACACATCACTTGAAGCTGTAAAACAATAAACGTTGATTGACTAAAGAAATCTAAACCAACGCGCAAGTTTAAAGAAACCGATTTGAAAAATTCAAGCACAGTCTCATGACAAAGCGCTGGCGAAAAACAGTTCGGGCGGTGTCACGTGAACGGAAGTCCCTTGACTTACTAAATCGATCATGTGATCAAAAGAAGAGAAAACCTCCAAGACCAAAGTGAAGTCAAAGTCTTCTCGAAACTGAAACTGTATGTTTGATCAAGAGACTCTCATCTGTTGATTTAGCTGCCAGTTTCTGGTGAGTACAGAAGCGAGCAATTTTATTTTAAAACTTTTTAACTCGTTTCAGAAGGTCTGTAACTTTCTTGTGTCGCCGGCATAGAAAGCTACATGCAAGTACTAGTTGTTTTCATTGCACAAGCTTGCTTCGTATCGTGTCTATAGTATAGTTTGCAACCTTAGTTTTAAATATAGTCGTTCAGAAGATATCTCTCAAAAGCAGTCGATTATTTACTCAAATGTGGTTTCCTTGATTTTTCTAGCGTCATCCGGTAATGAACTCATTCGAAGAACGGCGCGCACTTCTCAAGTCAATAGACCAGCCTTATCCGTCCCTCGGCTCAATAAACCAAACCAAGTGTAAAGTCTACAAGAAGAGATGGTATATCTTGATAATTTTCTCTATCGTTGCGTCACTGAACAACATCATATGGAACACCTGGGGACCTATTCAGGGTACAGCGCAAGTTGTGTTTGGTTGGGATGACGCGACGATCGCTTTGCTAGCAGATTGGGGGCCGATATCTTACGTTGTAGCTGTGTTACCAATGTCTTGGCTTATGTCGGAGAAAGGTAGGTTGAGAACAGTGATTTTTCATGATCATCATTTAGGTTACGATGTCACTGCTACGTTCTTTGTTCTAGAAGAAGGGCTAAAGAAGGGCTTACACGCACGAAGTATTTACATTCGCAGTTCCCGACCGATTCTGTAGATACTCGCTTTCATTCAGGTTAAATTCAATGCCAGATAGTTATCAACATCAAACTTCTCCTTACGTTACATATACAAAAAGAAACAGTTAGTAATGAGAAAATGAAAATTATTGAAACAAGGCAAACTTACTGAAGATGAAGAATATAATTTGCCTAACTTATTCAGAGAAAAATAGAGGCTCTAGGTGACTTGAGAATTGTTTATCTAAACAACTGAGACTGAAAGGGTTAATAATTATGTTGTTTTTTTAGTACTTGGGATTCAGTTACAGTTTTGTTTTCTAGGTTCTTGCAAACTGTAGTAGTCAAATTTTATCTTACTACAATGTGGGCAGCAGATTTTGCATACAACTGGCATGACATCAAAAATCTCTGTACAGGAAATACCTTTTCGCCCTTGGAAAGTGGTTTATTTATTGAATGAATGAATATACAATGGTGTAGTGATTGCATGACTGATGTATATCACATGGGGGTGGTGTCTAGGAGGGTAATTAAAACATCTTTGAATAGTACTTCTCACATAGACTTTAGCTTTTATAAATCATAACTAACAAGTACTGATATGATATTTCATGCTATAGCATCCTTGAAGGGTCTAGTGCAAAAACAACGAAACTGTAAGTGACTTTTGATGAACTTTCAATTCTCCCTACATTATCCCTGTTACCTCTTAATAACCATTGGGAGAATTAAGTGTTTCATACGAAGTCACTTATGTTGCTTTTCCACTTGACCCTTCAATTGTGGCACTGAGTTCACACTTTTGTACTCTGGCCTAGATGAGTCACTTCTTTGTCAGAAACTAACTACATCAAAACTGCAGTTCCAGGAACAAAATCCATTCTGAGCTTTCATTGAGGGCCATGCAGCTAGTCTTGATTGGGAGCTGCCACAATCTCGAGCTGAGGTTGCTAAAATTTTACCCATCATTACCATCCGTAAAGAAATTTTTGTTCTTAGAACTCAAGCTCCACCGTTTTTATGTTCTATGACAGAGATTGCTATGGTTATACACTGGTCATGTGTTTTACAACAGTATCTGTAAAACTGACTTATTTAACATTTTGTTACTGTTAAGTATGGACATATTTTATTACATTGTTTTTTATTTATGTCCAGATTGTTGTTGTATTTAAAAGTAATTTCTCAAGTTTATTTTGAATCTGACCATATTTAAAACTACAAAAGACATTCATGAGTAAACAATTTTTTTATTATTATAATGTAATTATTATGGAAATTTACTAAGACCAGACTAAATAAATTTAATAATAGCTTTTCCTATCATCTCACGGCAACAATAATTTTTTTATCAAATAGTACTACAAGTTTATATCTACCCACCGATGCATGCAATAGTTATTTTAAAACTATTTATATACCTAAACGAGTTTAATAATATTGATCGATTTGATTTTTTAGGTCTTCGTTCTGCTGTTGTGTTAGCTGCCGTATTTGAGTTTGTTGGTGCGGGCCTCAGATGTTTTCCAAACCTTGGTGTCGAGGAACAGACATGGCTTATTCATCTTGGACAGTTTATTACCGGTATAGGTGGCCCAGTTGCCATGGCAGCTGCACCTTTGGTCTCGGCAGCGTGGTTTCCCCCAGAACAACGAACCACAGCCACAGCAATATCTTCTCTTGCCTGTTACAGTGGCACTGCACTATCATTTGTTATTGGCCCAGCACTTGTCCCAGATGCTGGCAAGCTCATTATAGGTAACGGCTCTGAACATCACAACGATTACAAGAAAATCCGAAGCAACTTAACAAGTAAACAATACAATCACCTTAAAAACAGCATCATGAATCTGATGTACATTGAAATTGGAGTGGTGGCAATAACCCTTCTCTGTGTGTTGATCTATTTTCCGAAGAAACCACGCCACCCGCCTAGTATCACTGCAGCAACTGGCCGCCTTGAGTTTAATGTTGGGTTGAAGAAAGTTATGAAGAGTAAACAGTTTTGGCTGTTAGTGTTTATTTATGGTGTAGGGACCGGGATATATGGGGGCTGGTGCTCTGTTTTAGACCTCAACCTTTCTGGGTTTGGAGTTTCACAGAAAACTGCTGGATGGCTTGGCTTCTGGGCAGTTTTGGCAGGATCTGTTTCTGGAATCTCATTGTCTATGTAAGTACAGTTATCGAACTAATATTTATTTCATAAAGAAACAATGTCGTAATTCAAAAGACTACCAAGGTTCTAGTGAGAATTAACTTGATTTTGTGTTTGCCTATCATGAAATCAAGCTTATGAAATGCTGCAGAGTGGTAAATCGGAATGAATCTTGACCATCCTGAAGTTACAATTTTTTTGTTATTGACCTGAACAACAACATTTCACCTTTTTATTATCATTTCTGTCAATTTTTCTTTTGTTTTTTCTTAAATGTCTTAAGTGACTTTTAGATATCCTGTGCTGCTATCTTGCCATGATAGGCTTTGTTGTGGAAGCATTCGAACTTTGAAGTCAACTACAAAACTAAAAAAGAAAGCAAAAAAAGGACATACAGGCCACTTCCTGAAATATAACAAATTGGAGTGAAATATCATGATTATTGTAGACTTGGGCTGAACAAAAGAACTGTGAACAAATAACTGAGTTCACTCCATAAAGTTCTGCAAAAGCGAATTCAGTCGTTACTAGTCATAACTTGAGAAATTGATTGTAAAACTAATCTTTTCCACTTATGCCTGGTTTGGTTCCATCTAAATGTCACAAAAATTGTTGAAACACTCAAGAGGTGCATTACCATTGTAAACAAACTTCAAATCTGTCTCAGACATGATCCTCAAACTCCCCATAAACTCACCCACATGGGTGGCAGAACCAAAAAAATTTTGGGGGGACAACATGGAAATGGTAATAGCTAGGTCATCATAAAACCTGAAAAATCAAAAGTTTGATGTGTTCTTAGCAAGAGAAGTATTGGGGGTCTGCCCTGACCAACGAAATTATTTGGGGGGAGGGGGGGCAAGAGTCCCCCTACACCCCATGGTTCTGCCACCCATGCACGTCTGATTGTTCCAGTGATCGAACACATTGAAGTAGACTAGAACTTCTTTAAATCTCCAATAACAGACCCTTTCCTTCTAACAGAGATTATTACTTATCATTTCTAAATTTTATTTTGGGAATGCCCAAAAATTTTCTGATCATCACTGCACAGGAATTAATTGGATAGTTTAGCTCAAAACTTTGCACCTCTTTATTTATTACATGGATTATTACTTAAAAACTGTTCTTGATGTTTTTAGATTTTCAGATCATTTCACGCGGCACATGAAGACAATCACTCTGGTTCTCCTTGCTGGTGCTACAGCATCACTTCTTATTTTTAGTTTAATATGTGTAAAAATTGTTCCCTATTCCGAGGCTTTGATGTTTTTCACATGTTCATTGGGTGGGTTCTGTGTCAATGGAACAATACCGCTCTTCTTTGAGCTAGCTGTCGAGTCAACCTACCCGGTACCAGAGGGGATCAGTTCAGGTTTTCTCACCTTCTCCAATAACTTCATTCAAGTGATATTTTATGTCTTCCCTATGTTACCGCATTTTGGCACAAAATGGATCAATTGGTGTACATTCGGCTCAACAGCAATTTGCATTCCGCTGTTGATGATATGGAAGGAGAGGTATTACAGATCAGATGTTGATAAGAAGGGGAAGTTTTCTATCGGCAACCGGACTCCCATTTCAAAGGATTCATTTCTTGATGGTGCTGCTAATGATCGAGTTGCAGAAGATGGTAGTCTAACTGGAAGTCTAAACTCAAATGGCTATGGTAGTACTGTGTCAAATGGTTTTGCAACTAATACAGATAGCCCACAAGTCATTTAAACCCAGGCTATACAAGTCTACAAGTACAATTCACTAAATACTAGTTGACTTGTGTGATACTATATGTGCAAAGTGGTTAGTTCATTTAATTCGTTTACTTTAAACTGTAATTGAAACTGGCATTTTTGTTCCAAAGGTTTTTTTACTCATTGAAAAGTATTTAAGATTTGAAATCTCAAGGGATAATAATTTTTATAGGACCATCAGACATAATCGACATCTATGTAAATGAAATAAAAAGTTATATGAAGAAAGAAATAACAAAGTTGCAATGCGTAGATTGTCTAGTTGAAAGTGCCTATAAAATAGTTGGCCAAAACCTCTAGTACCAACATGAAATATTTCAAAATGAACAATGGTTTTAAAAGGCCTTTTTTTTCTTTTTTTTAAATGGCAAAAGAAATTAGCTCCTGAAAAATCCTTACTATGTACAAAGAAACAACACGCTTTCGATCTTGAGCAATTGGTCTTACTATGCCAGCAGTGTTGAAAAAATAGCTAGCCTGCTACAAATCTGTTGGGCATATTGATTTTTTTTAAATGATAAAAAAACAATTTTCTTTCGCTTTTGATCTGTTAATATATTGGCTAACCATCATATAGGCACTCTTACACAAAAGAAATCTATTTCACCTTAACTTGTGACTTTGTTATCTCCAATAATTATAAACTAGTTTCCAGGCAATCACAGTGTCCAGTCCTGGGCTTCTTTAAAAGACTTTGAGTAACTTTACCGTGTTCCTTATAGTGAAAGATATAATGGTCGGCTGGGGTTGGTATTTTCCTCTGCCAAGATTTAAAAGTTGTACAAAACAACACCATTGTCATCATTTTAAATATACTTTTCCTTTGCAAAGATTGAATAGTTTTACCGAACACCACAATTGCCAAAGCTTTAAATATTTTGAGACTCTGAGTTTTACTAGTTCTTTATAGTGATAGATGTGATGGTTGGGTTGGTATTTTCCTCTGCCAAAATTTAAAAATTGTACAAAACAACATAATTGTCAACATTTTAAGTATACTTTTGCTCTGCAAAGATTGAAAAGTTTGATAGAACAACACAATTGCCAAAGTTTTAAGTATTTTGAAAGACAGTGGGTTTTGCCATGTTACTTATTATTAGGGATGGATGCAGTAGTGGTGTTGGTTTTTTCCTCTGAAAGGATTTAAAAAGTGCACAGAACAATGCATTTGCCAATTTTAAGTTCCTTGAAAGACTTTTGAGTTTTACCGTGTTCTTTTAGTGATAAGTGTAATGGTGGCACTGGTATTTTCTTCTGAAATGGTTTAAAAATTGAACAGAATGAGTGTGCTTTGTATTAATTAATCTTTTTAGAAATAAATGGCCTGCAGCTCATTATGGGATGGAAGCGGAATCTTGAATCACAAATCACAACTAAAAAAGTGAAGGAATCATGAATCACATCATCTTGCAGACTGTGAATCATAAATCATGGACAAACAAAATAAATAAATCATGAAAAAATTCTATAAATGAATCATTGGTTGAAAAATATCAGGGAATCACGAATTATAATACTGAAAAGATTCCACTTCCATCCTGAAAGCTCATTGATTAAACTAGTTACCAGGCCCCTACAGTTAAAAGGAACCTGTCAATTACAGGGTTTTTTTTACAATAAATGCATTTACAACTGCAACATCAGGCTGTTTTTTTTTTAATTGAATGGTGACTTTAATTTTTGTTGAAATGCTACCAAACTACATTCAATTGTACACCAACTCATTGCGGTAGGCACTCCTTGGACTCCAGATAGACAGTCTGATAAGAAAAAATGAAGTGAAACATAATCTTTTATGGCAATCTCTATGCAAGTTTTTGTTTGTATTTTTTGGCTCGTTGCCATACTCATGCGTTACCGGTTGCTTTACAAAACGCTGTCAAACTGCGAAACGATACCGCATCAAAATACGAAACAAAGAACAAAGCTTTCTTCTCAAACGGGATCAGTCACATTATTTCATTAATCGGCAACGGACCCGTTTGTACTTCACTGCTGATGTACAGCTTCGCTCGTTCGTCATGCGTCATGCGAAGTCGGCACGAGACACAACGGTGAGGATTTAATGAGAAGTTCACATTTTCATGAAGTCGGATCCACAAAGCAATGCAAATTAAAGGCGTTAAGGGTGAGGGACAGAACAGTTTCGAGAATCCCAACAACAGTACTAAAGCGTTTTATGAGAAATAGCAAAAAAGTGAGAATAACGTTGCGGAAACATTTCCAAAACTCAGTTCTGAAATTATCACGGCTTCCACTTTTTTTGTTGACCTACTATTTGAAAAAGCAACATTATCCTCTAGGTTTTCTAATCTTTTTTTTTTGAAATTCAAAACTATTACACGCTTTTTTTGTAAGAATCAGTAAATTTCGCGGTGGCTCATTGTTCTTAATTTTTTGGCAATTTGAGCCTCAAACTGTTCTTAAAATGTTCTTCTTTCTATAGATTTTTAAATTTAAAAAAAGGTAAAAGTGTTGCATTGTTTATGATTGTAGTGGAAAACGAATTTGGTCAATTATCCCTGCGAATTTATCGTGGATTCGCCGACATTTTCCCCGAGACGATTTCCAGTGATTATAAACTGCGAAGCATTTCTTGTTAACTATTTAATGTTCAGTTAAATATCGAAGTTCAGTAAAGTTTTAAAAAAGAAAATTAGCTATCGAGCCCGACTCCAGCTCGTTCTTAAATTGTTCCTAAATTTTGGCCAATCTGAGCCTCGTTTTTATTTACAAAAACCGTGTATTACCTAGGTTTTTAAGGTTGGTTATACCTGTCTGTTCTCAGGCAACCCGATTTTCAAAATTTCCCAGCGAAGCATGCCCTCGGACTTCCTGGGACTCGCACCAGTCTTCTAGTTCGATTCCACCCTCCCGATAAAATCCTAACCAAGAAGGACTGAAAAGGCGCCTCTCGGTGTTTGTCTTAGAACTAACAGCTATGGTTTAAGAGTTTACTGAATTTGAAATGCTTTCATATGCAGAAACCGCTTTGTGGAGATATAGAACTAAATACATTTTGTTATCCTCACTGTTCCTGATAGAATAATTTACTAATAAAGGTCTTCTGAAACCCACAAGAATTCTCTATTCCTGAGAATATTATTGATGTTAATTGCAAGTTAGGAGAGTGGGGGTACCTCTCGGTTTTAAAATTACCCTAAAAAATACCAACTGAAAGCTGAAATTTTTCGCTGGGTAGCTAGCGGGTCGGCGCTAAGTCCCCTCGTGATGTGCTGAACGTGATATGCAGTAAATAAAGGCGCGCGTGTTATGGGACGTTCGCCAAAGGATATCTTTTAAGACTTCTTATCAGTACGCTTGTTTGCTAAAACATGAGACTGCAAGCAGTCCAATAACTTGGCCTTTTTAAACCCTAAAAAACACCAGACTCTTGGTTTAACACTGGATTTCTTTTTACAACCCCTAAAAAATACCGTATACTGGCAATTTTAACCCTTATACCTACCATCCCAATATAGGGAGTACCCCCCCCCCCCGGGTTAAATCATTGTTGTTATTGTAAGAGAACAAAAGAATTAAGTTAATCTAGACAAAAGACTAAATATACTTTGTCATTCTCACTATTGCTGTTGCGGCCACCCACCACCTCTCCCGACAAAATTGGGTTCCTTAAAAATACCATTGTTTTGACTTCTACCCTTAAACAAGCTATATATAGATGTACTACCGTAATTTTTGAACCGTTAAGGTCTGATAATTATGAATATGGATTTTGGACTTTTGGGTCTGAAACCGGATGTTTTTCGCCTGCTTGTCCGAAATAGGGTATAGTTTTTTGTCACTTTTTAGAGTCTGGTCTGAAATTGTGCAGGGAAATTGAAATTGCCATTTTCGTCTAAAACAAATAAGTGTTTAAACAAGTGGGAGGCACATCCGCACCGCACGTTTTCCTTGCAATCATATAGGACAAAAGCATTTCGAAAATGAAACAAATTTACTTTGTCAATAATACTATTTAAGGCAAAAAGGTGTGTGGGCACAACACTTCCCTATTCCTCGGAATGACTGTATTGTTGTTGTTCAACCATAAGAAGAGCTATGGGAGGGGCTGGACATAAAATGTAGGATTTTTTTATAGTAGACACTCTCAGAAGCACCAATGTATAGTCCAATCTTTTTATGCATTACTGGCCTACTTGCTTTTTCTACTGCCCCGTCCACTGTTGTTAACCCTTTTCCTGCTAAATCTTTTTAAAAGTAATGGTCCGTCTAAGACCTAGGGAGCCTCCCATTGTTCTGTGGCATTTCGCTTTTCCCACGCCAGAATATTTGAATGTTCATACTGCGAACACATCAATTTGTACACAACATAGTTTTAAAGTAAAAAGCAGTAAAACTCTTTTAAAGTAATGTTTTTTTTGTGCTACAATAATTTAGCCAATCACAGAACTCAAGAACAAAAGCAAAGAAAACCTTTTAACTTTCAATGTTCCCCTCATGGAATTTTTCTTAAATTTAAGAATAGAAATGTTTCAACTAAGAAGGATTGAATGAGTGTACTGGAAACAAATACATAAGCTTACTCATGAAGATACGGTCAATTTTTAAAGCTTAGCCAATCAGATCAACAGTTTAACAATATCGCAATTAGTACCTTTTTGCATTCCATTGCCGTTGACCTCCCTAGTTCTTACTCGGACCGTTACTTAAAAATTACAAACTTCAGAATTTGTTGAAGCAATGGGCATTTTCAGAACCTGCTTGTAAAGACAAAGAAAAAGAATAGGTTTTCAAGCAGTAGTTTTAAAGTTAGAATATTTAACAATTATTCCAAGAGCGCGCGTTGGATACGAGATGGTAAATAGCCGACGAGGCGCGTAGCGCCGAGTTGGCTATAAATCATCTCATACCCAACAAGCGCGAATGGAATAATTGTTTTATTGAATGTAATTAGTTTTATAAACTCTTCCTTACTTAAAAATAACAGCTAAATTTTATTCAGAACCTATTTTTTGGCTTTGCAAACATTATAGTCAGTTTCCATTATTGGTGAACTTGAAAATTTAATAATTTTAGTTTATAACGTTGAGGGCAAAATTACTTAGCGCTAATTGGTTGCTGGTACACCTCCGAAGATTTCCCGAAAACTTTAAAAAGTCTCAAAAATGCCTAAGAAATATTATCCGAAGATTTCCGAACACCTCCGAAGGTTTTCCGAATGTTTTTGAAAATCAAAAAATGCCTTAGAAACTCAATCAAACCTCTTCCAAAGATTTCCGAACTTTTCAGAGGTCGCAAAGATTTTATTTCATCTCCAGCATTTTTCGAAGAAAGTTAAGTTATGCAAAGCTTGCGGAGAATGAAGAATTTTGAACTCGATATCATAAACATGTAATCGCCTGGTTCCTCTTAAAACTTAGGATTAATGTCACTTATGTTTTCATTTGTTTCCAAAAAGTTGAAATCATTCGCGAAGTTAATCCTTAACTTTACTCGGCCCGATACGATTTCCTGTACTTACGTGAAACCGTGTTTACAGTATAAGGGCTAAGAAACTAGAATTTGTGAAACTGTAAGGAAAGCAAACAAACTGTATTATGTTCCGTTTGTGCACACTTTTAGTGAAATTCATCACTCCAAACCTCCAAAGAGCTAGTTCCCTGTGTAAATTACCATATCTTTCCACTCAAACAATTAGCCACCCCTTCTCATTTTCAGGCCACA
>JAOBAT010131419.1:0-12370 GCA_026413305.1 Hydrozoanthus tunicans | reverse complement strand
TATTGTTTTATCAAAAATCTTGTATGGAATTGTGATACATAGGGTGCCTCCCCTCCCTCTATGACCAGCCCCTTGCCCGTCTCAGTACAGCTTCAAACTTTAAATAAGCTCTCAACCTCCATCTTTAATAATCCCCCGGCTTGTTCTTCAAATTTTAAGCAAGCCTTCTCTCTCTACTAAATGTAACGCCTCGCTTGTCTAACTAATTCGGCTCGAGTTAAGGTTACTTATAGCCTCTTGTTATTATATTAGACTGGGCGAGATATAAGTAGTGCAGTGTACCAGATGTATAAACGTGTTCATGAATTACTTCAATCTATCTTAGTCAAACTAACAAAGCTGTCTTTAACCCTCTCCTTCCGATGCCCTTTTTGCCCCCCGGCCCTTTCTGGAGGGGGGAGGGGGAGGGGTGGTACAACATCCCCCCCCTCCTTAGTTCTGTCAGTTTTGTATCAGGTTGCATAAAACTTGTTAGTCATTAAGTTCAACCTTTCTCGATGATTATTCAATAATCTAATTAACTCTAGGTTTGCATGTATTTATAAACTAATTAATTTACGCAGCCAACTGTGAAAATGCCTGAGAAAAAGCACAGCTAAAAAACCTTTCAAAATGAATGAATTAACTAGAACCCAAACAAAACTTTTATGTTAATGTAGGTACGATATTGACCTATTAAATGGAACTGTAACCTGCTCCATACTTCCTTGCCGCATTTACTAAACGCGTAAACCAGGATTTTTAATATTAAGATCGTTTTGTGAAGAAGAAGCATTCGTTTCTCAAAATTTATAGAATCGTGGGTTGGAGCATGATTCTTTAGATCTAAAATTTCCGCATTCCAAGGCCCTCCGGGTCCGGTTTGAACACTCCCATTTGCCACAAAATATTCCCCGATATTCCGAGTTCCTTTTCGGAAATATGATCATCCCATATTCTAATTAATGCCAAGGGACAAACAGTCTCCATCGCATCCAATTAAGAGGGAACGGAAGCCACGGGAAAAGGGGACAGACCATTATATTTCTTCAGAGGGAAGGGGGGGATGGGGGGTAGATTGTAAAACCTAAAAATTGCGTATGCAAGCAAACTTTGTGAAATATTAAGTACACGTGTAGTGTGCACACAAAACTTTGGTGGTATTAGTATACCGCATGGCGAGCACATCCAGCGGTCCACACAACAGATCCATTCAAGTACTTAAGGCAGGACGCCATACTGTATCACTTTGTAAATATATTAAATTCAAAGTGAAAGAAACAAGATATGAAGCTTTCTAGTCAATTGCTAGACACTATGCAATGCTTGGTTTAGGGAAATGAAGCGCACAAGCTCAGCTCACAATAATTTGGACTTTGCGAAAATTGAAATGTGTCGCACTGGAAGCTAAAATGTAAACTTGTGGGAGCGGAAGTATCTCGGTAAAATATTAATGACTATCTTGATTTTGTTCTCGGCGACCTAGTGCTAACAGTCAACAGTTGGTCTTGAGTTAAAGGCCGAGATGCAAGGCACGAGGACAAGGCTGCCAAAGTCTAAGCGACTTCGCTGCTGCTTCATTGGTGGCCTTTTTTGTGTTTGTACCACCGAAAACCTGACTGATAGCGGTAAAAATAAAGATACACTTATTAAAACATAAAATACGTGATGAAAAAATTTTTAGCAAGAAGCAGAGTTTTCCCGACGTTTGGTTTCTTTTATGATTAACAAAATGTGTAAATATTAACCTATGCCAAAATCTTTCGTGACAACCACTGCGTGACGTACGATTTGCATGGAGACGAGGCTATTTATCCCAGCAGTAGGGAAGTTGTCGCCATGATTGCAGAACTAAAGACTGCATTACTAGCTTTTATTGCCTATATTTTACTGACAATTAACTTATTTTATGAAGTACGAACATTGGACGCCTCTAGTTTGGCTCTGCCATGCTTATGTTTGGCTTTAGGATGGATTGTAACGTTTGTATTGCCACACAGTGGAGTCGCAAAACGCGCTGCATTCCTTGGGAGTGTGTTTGGCATTTCGCTGCTCTACAGTTTTGGAGCGGTTCACTCAAGTTGGCGGTATTTTGCCTGGTATATGATGTCCCTTACCTTCTTCCATTGGTCGGAGTATATCATGATAGCATTATACAATTCACACAAGCTGTCTTTAGACTCGTTTCTGCTGAATCACAGCCCAGAGTATCAAATCGCGGCGTTGGCAAGTTGGGTGGAATTTGTTGTCGAGATCTGGCTATTCCCGTGGTTGAAAACACATCATTACGTCAGTTTAGTAGGACTAATACTCATGGTTGGTGGCGAAACCCTGAGGAAGCTCGCCATGATCACAGCAAAAGCTAGTTTTTCGCATATTGTTGAAAGTAAAAAAGCGGATAATCATGTGTTAGTGACAAGAGGGGTGTATGCTTGGTTCAGGCATCCTTCATATGTTGGTTGGTTCTGGTGGAGCGTCGGTAAGTGATATATGTACTGTATTCACAGCGCTAAAAACGCTTGGTAACGTAATTTTACCGTTGTAAAAGGGGTTTAGGGCCGAAAGCGGAAAAAACAGGCTTTTACTTCGTGTAGAGGAAACAGAAGTTCGAATCAATCAGTAGTTCTAAAAATAAAGCTTACCCCAGCCTTACATCAACCAATCATAAATCTTGTTTAATTCTGTGCCCTCTACATGAAGTAATTGTGAAAACAATGTGGGGGGGGGGGGGGGGTGAAGCTAGATACAACGACAAGCCCCATCTGACAACATATGGGAGTCCCCCGTCCCCTCAAACTTTTAATTGCTATGCCTTCCATCTGTACTATCTTGGTTTAACAGCAGGAATGTTTTTTTAATAAGTTCAACAGCAGTTGTAGATGGCTTAACTTTTCATTTCACTGAAAAACTGAAGTTACTTTTGGAATTTGTAGCTTGGATCAATCAGTTTTTACCTATTTTGCCTATTTTCTTTTGCAACTTTGATGTGTTTTTGGTTTTTGATGAAGCCAACCTTTCTATGTGTTGAGTGGCTGTTGTTGATGGCGTTTTTTAACGTTTTCACTTTAAGTCAGTTGTTGCCCAGAATAGTTGTTGAAAAGAAGTCCAACAACTGTTGTGGCACATACTCTTTAGATGTTTTAAAATATTTTAAAGTTGGAAGTCAGATAAATTGTAAAGCTAAAATAATGTCCCAATGGATGCAATTTGCAAACTTTAAAATGAGCATTCTTAAAACCAAATTTCTTTGGACTTTTTAGGTTTTTGGCTGCGTCTAATTTCAGTTACTGATTTTTCTGATTTCAGTTATTGATTGGTCACCATTAGACAATGAACAAATAGCTATGTCACACAGTTATCATTTTAGGCTGTGCATATAAAGTAAAAATTAACCAGGGCTTTCTATAATGACATTTTTAGCCACCTCCAAAAATTTTTTTTAGCTTGATGTGCTACTTAGTATTTACAGTTGGCATATTGCACAACACAGAAGACAAGTAACTGGTAAACAAATTTAATATAAATTTACTCTTAAAGCAGCAGTATAACTTTATGAAAATACAATTTGGACTATTAGATTTCCAGACAAACAAAAGGTCCAAAATTTATTTATCTGAAAAAATAACTTCTAAGCATTAAAAAGTCCAAAAGATTCAGAGTAACACTTAAATGTGATCACTTCTATAGATAGCAGGAGGCACTCTAGCCTATTATGTACTGCCCTTCTCTTTTCATAAAGGTAGTGACTTGTTTTGTGAGCATGTTGTAAGTGTTTGATCAAGCTTAGAGTTAGAGTTGGAAGGCACAATTATTACTGACAGTGCTTTCGTTAATGAGACTTAAGATAGTCAAGTCAAGCAAAAGTGCCCTCATTATATATTTTATGTTGTTTATAAACCATCGAAAAATTGAAAAATCAAAAAATTAAAAAAAAAAAATAGAAGTATATTTAGTGTTGTTGTTTGGCCAAAATGTATTATAATTAATTAGTTAAAAATAATGTCTGAAGGTTTTTTGTCAGAAATTAAATGTTTGAAAGTTTAAGGTCCAAATTTTTTTTTAATTGCAGTAATAGAACTCAATTTTTTTTATGTTGTTATTAGGAACTCAAGTAACCTTGTGTAACCCTTTGTGCCTCGTGGGGTACGCCTGGGCAAGCTGGAGATTCTTCAATGAACGCATCGAGGATGAAGAGTTGTCCCTCCTTGGGTTCTTTGGTGAGAATTATGTTGAGTACCAGAAAAGGGTTGGCACAGGATTGCCATTCATTAAAGGATGCAAGATGCCTGATATGTGCAATTCTAAATAGATGGATAAAGAACTCCTTTTAGGCAGTTTTTAAAGGTATTGTTTGGCTTTAGAATACTTAACTTGTCTGGATGTCCTGTCAACGAGGGTTGTGTGATGGCATGTGCATGCCTGTTCTCTATTTAAAGTTTTTGGGTACAACCCTTTCTATGCTTTACACAAAATTGTATCTGTCATGTTTTGCTAGTATTGTTTTGGTTGCATATACAAGTCCTTACCCTGGCCAGATAAAAATTCACTTCATTTTTAAAGAAATGATCTAAAGTAAACATTTTTCTGTTTCTTGCATTCATGCTTGTGAGTTTTGTTTACATTCTTTGAGGTTTTTTTTCGAAGAGCACTCGTAGATTTTCAGCAAATTCTGAAAAACACATAATTTGTTCTTACTACTTAAGACGGAAAAGGCAATTTTGTTGCCTCCATTGTTGGCTTCTTTGCTCAATACAAAGTTTTCCTCATCTGTAACTGACAAGAAATGCAATGTTATTTTGAGTAACACTTCAAAATCATCAAATAGTCTTGGACATCACGAATTTTAGGGAGCAAATCAGAGCGCACAAAAACTTTTCATTTAATTTTTATCTTTCATAATGAGAATGTTGGTATTGCTATGGTTACTAACATATGAATTTTATCTTTGAGTGCTTCGCTCCTTTGCGAGAAATACTTTCTGCAGAATGAGTTTGTATCCATGCGTAGCCATGTAATATGAAATTTCTCTTTGAGTGCTTCACTAATTCACAAGAGATACTTTCAGTAGAATAAGTTTGTATCCCCACAAAGCCATGTAATATGAGTTTTATCTTTGAGCGCTTTGCTAATTCACAAGAGATACTTTCAGCAAAACAAGTTTGTATCCCCACGTAGCCATGTAGTATGAGTTTTATCTTTGAGTGTTTCTCTTATTCACAAGAGATACTTTCAGCAGAATAAGTTTGTATCCCCATGTAGCCATGTAATATGAGTTTTATCTTTAAGTGCTTCTCTCATTTGCAAGAGATACTTTCAGCCAAATAAGTTTGTATCCCCTTGTAGCCATATAAAATGAGTTTTATCTTGAGTGCTTCTGTCATTCCCAGGAGATACTTTCATCAGAATAAGTTTGTATCCCCACATAGCCATGTAATATGAGTTTTATCTTTGAGTGCTCTCATTCGCAAGAGATGCTTTCAGTAAAACAAGTTTGTATTCCCACGTTGCCATGTAATATGAATTTTATCTTTAAGTGCTTCGCTCAATCGCAAGATATACTTTCAGCAGAGTAAGTTTGTATCCCCTTGTAGCCATGTAGTATGAGTTTTATTTTTGAGTGCTTCACTTATTCACAAGAGATACTTTCAACAGAATAAGTTTGTATTCCATGTAGCCACGTAATATGAGTTTTATCCTTGAGTGCTTCTCTCATTAGCAAGAGATACTTTCAGCCAAATAAGTTTGTATCCCCTCGTAACCATATAATATGAGTTTTATCTTGAGTGCTTCTGTCATTCCTAGGAGATACTTTCATCAGAATAAGTTTGAATCCCCACATAGCCATGTAATATGAGTTTTATCTTTGAGTGCTCTCATTCGCAAGAGATACTTTCAGCGAAACAAGTTTGTATCCCCACGTAGCCATGTAATATGAATTTTATCTTTAAGTGCTTCGCTCAATTGCAAGAGATACTTTCAGCAGAATAAGTTTGTATCCCCAAGTAGCCATGTAATATGAGTTTTATCTTTGAGTGCTCTCATTCGCAAGAGATACTTTCAGAAAAACAAGTTTGTATCCCCACCAACTGAGACAAGCCCTGATGGTTTTTTTGGATGTCCTGTACCTTAACTTATTTTCTAAAAATTGTATTTTACTTATTGTATTTTTTTTACAAAAGGGTCAAATAAATTGTTGTTGTTGTTGTTGTTGTTGTTACCATGTATAATGAGTTTTATCTTTGAGTGCTTGGCTTATTCGCAAGCGATACTTTCAGCAGAATAAGTTTGTATCCCCATGTAGCCCTGTAAAATGAATTTTGTCTTTGAGTACTTTGCTCACTCCTAAGAGAAACTTTCACAGGTAAAATGTGCACCCCCACACAGCCAGGTAACATCCTCTTTGTCATCTTGCTTGACTGAGCAACTGAAATAAGTTATTTTATTTTTCAGCAGGATAACTTAAAGTCAAGGATGCTATCACCAATGAATCATGTTAATCTACACGAATTCACAGTAACAAGGCTGTTGGCAATTATTGTTCTTTTAAAATTGTATAGCAAAGTATTGGTAAATATGATATAAACATTTCTTTGCTGCATAAAATGTTAAACATATTTTAGTGGTAGTTAAAACACCTGTGGCTTGTTAAAGTAGTGATCCTCTAAGAACTTGTGAAATAATTGGGGGTGGCTGTAGCAAAAGACCCCAAAATACCTTAAAAGTTACCAAATCATAAAAACTTTCTAATCCTAAAAAAACCCCTCTGTTTTTAAAATTACCCTGAAAAAAAACGTATTAAAATCGACATTTTCAACTACAGCCATTTATTGATGTTCAGTAAGAGACGTTGAGCATCATAGCATGTTTGTTATGGTTTCCTTTCAAGATTGCTTGCTATCACAGCCAGCTCATGTATATTATTTATGCAATGTGGACAGCAAGAAGTCATTTGGTATGTGTGAAGAGGTGCTGTATACAATTTATTTAAAGTCCTTATCAAGCTTAATTTTTTACTTTTTGGATTAAAACTGTTGTCATCTGTGAACTCAAAATTCGAGTAACCAAAGAAAATTACCATGTCTAAGTAGGCTTTTTAATCAAAAGAAGGATGGAATAAAAATTTGACCGAGCTGGCCGGGGACTGGTAACCTGTGACGTAGCAGCAGTGAGTCACGTGGTTTTTGTTTAAAAATTTCATTTCTGTTAAAAAATGCTAAAAGTTTTTTTAAACAATTTTAAGGGAGTAATTCATTGATTAAAGTTATGACAATGTGACTAATGTGGCAAGAGTTTTTGAGATAAAAAGGATTGTCTCTGCTTTATGCCTCGTGCTACGTCATCGTTGCTCGCTCTAAGTTTAAAAAATGTAACAGGAACGGCGATTTATTTTCAAAAATTAATATTTTTAAAGAGCTTTACTTTTCATCTGGAACTTAAAAAAGTAAGCTTAATAGGGACTATACTTACCCACTTTTCAAGGGAGCCCTCTCCCCGGGACTTTTGGACCTTAGATATATTTTAAACCTGAGCTTTAGCAGCCGTGGACAGCTGTTTCGGCCTTTTCAGGCCTTGTCAGCAAGGCATAGCCTCGAATTCCCAGAGAAAAACGTGGACAAAAATTGTAAGCGTAATGCCTGTTAGATCTAGCTGATGATCCAAAAAATCATCATTGTTGCTCATTCGTGCTAATGACATGGAGACAGTCAGTAAATGGCAATGAGGTCTCACGGGTCAAAGAAACTAAGTCTGTACCGAACCCTAAATATAGTTGAGTGTTAGCAGCTGTGGACAGCTGTTTCTGCTTGTCATCGCCATCCAGACCGCACACCGCTTACACTCCTGTTAGTTCTGATTGGCTTGCTTTTTCTTAAGTCTCAATAGTTCCAGAACGGTGGCTAGTCGTCATTGCATTCATATGTAAAAATCCTTTTCCGCTGTTTGTGCACCCGTGAAACACGGTCAATATTGCCTCAGTTAGCAAGCGTTTTTTCCCAAGGCTGTTAAGTAGTTTCCGATCTTGATCTGATTGTTGCACAGTTTTTAGTATTTATAGTTGCAAGATTAACAAATTGCTGTTTCGTGCCATCAAAATAAATTTTTGTTCTATGCATGATTGTGAAATGCAATAAACCTGCAGTCAGCTAGACTTGACAAATTTACATCTCTAATTTTGTTACATCCGGTACAGTGAAATAGCTAGTTTTGTAATTTAAAAGATAATATCTTTTGTAGGCACTTTACAGTTTCTAGACTTTAATAAAAACAGAAAAAGAAATAATAGTTGAGTCTTTGCTTGGTGCCAGCTGCTTTTGGTTCGTATCTTGCATTTGGTTCTGCAACAGGAAGTGTTTTTTTCGGTTTCACATTAATATTGAACAAGCTGTTTTTTCAAACTTTGTGAGCAGATATTGAGTGACTACCTCAACTTTCTCAAGAGCCTAAAAGACATTCTAATTAGGTGATAGTTTATGATCAGCGTTTTCGTCGCTAGTTGGAATGTTCTGGCAAATTCTTCCAAAATTTAACCTGCTCATGGAAAAATTGCTTTCTGTTAATGATTTTGTGCGAAGGTGTTGTCATATAATTTGCACCTGTTCAAAGTTTATCTATTGGAAATTTTTGCAAGATAACTTTTTGAGGCATTTGAAAAGAAGTACCTAACAAAAGAAAAAGGCTCGATGAAGTTTTGAATCCTACTTCGCTTTATAAACTTCCTATAAAAGTGTGTTTATTTGTTGATCATGTCATTATGATCTTTGAAACAGTCCGCTCATTTTGTATTTTCTGGCGTAACTTTGTCGCTTCACATTCATACCGGGTCCCCAGTAATTGGCGAAAGCTGTTGTGGTGTCCATTCCAAGTAGGATTTTTTTCCTTTTGAACAAAGTGTAATTTGTTAATTAATAAGAACATTAAGGGAGGACGATTGAGCGAGAACTGCAGGACGTTGGCAGATAACTTGTGGATCTAACGTGAGGTTCTTTGATACTATTGGCAGTTGGCAGAGCATATAAAGTATACGATGGCCAATCAGATTGCAGGATGTAGGGTTATAGACATGTTTCTTTTTAGTCAAGGTTCTGAGAAGTTTACAGAATCGACAGGGCAAAGTAACTCTTGTAGACCTTGTACAAAAATAGCGGTGATTTTGACACGCTTGTGTAAATATTCAAAGTAGCTTCGCTTTGGGTAACATATTCTTTTGAAAGTTTAGCTCTGGAGCGAGGCTAGTCAGGCGAACTTGAATGCGCACACAAGAATTTGATAGAACCGCCGCTATTTTTGAAAGAGGTCAATAACATTAAAATTATCAAGATGCAACAAACTAAATAATAGTAAGAAAAAATAGCCAACGGTTCAGTACGGAATTAATTATTGGTGAAGTAGAAATACACGTAGGTTCTGTTTTCCCTTCTAGCACGCTCTTCCAAAAAACTGGTCTTGAATGCCCCGACTTATGCGAATAAAAATAGAGGGGGGGGGGGGAGGGGTCACCTCTACCGACGACCGGCCAGCCATTGCGAGTGCAAAAACCTACATTGCTCGCCCGTGAATTACGAAATGTACTGGCTGGAATAACGACAGACTGAAAACACCTGTTAGCCAGTAAAAATCGAATCGTTATCTACCCCATATCTTGTGTTGCGTGCTAGTTATTTTGGCTCGGAGATAAACAAATTGCTCCAAGGGACACAGCCAAAAGTCGGTCATGATTTAGCTATAGTCTTGATGGAGTCTTAAAAACCAGAAAGCGTGTTAGCATTAAGATATTTGGGTCTGGATAGAACTTTTCGATGGAAAAAATAATTGTTGTATAAAATTTTTAAGAGTCTGTAGTTAAACACTTTAACCGCGGCCTTCCCCAGCCATCTCTTTGTGAAAATCGTGACCGGACATGTTCTTCCAATCTTGTTATTAGCTCATCAGTCGAATCTTTAAAAATGTTCGCTTAGTATTTGGAGTAACTTGTCTATATATATGTGTGTGTGTGTATTTTGAAAGATGATCGACAGATTATTAGGTACTGAAAACAAATTGTTATTGCATAATGTTTTGTTTGACGAAGTTCTCTTTGTTTTTGGGTCTCATACTAGCCCTGATCGAGTCTTATAACTGATCTTCCATAACTTTTTCTCTAACTCATCATTTTACAGCTAAGTACAACGTGAGAGTTGAATAGAATAGTTTACCAAAACAACAATCTTTTACATCTGTTCTTCATTAAGCACAGAAACATCAATGTTAAATTTCTAACAATTTAGGCTATGGTTTGTGTTATAGTTTGATGAGGTTGTAAATATAACGATTATAAGATGGAACTTTACAACATACATAAAATGAACTGAACTATACAGCAGTAAACGAGAAATAAGATTGGGAAAAATGAGCGGAACCATGCCACAAAAATTCATATCAAAGTCGTTTCCTTTAAAGGGAAGGACATACCCTCCCACGCTAAAGATTATAGAAACGCATTCGCTCGATGTAAAGGAATTATCGAGGGATCAATTCTATTTATAATGCTAATATTTGTGTTGAAGTCACGAGTAAAGTTTTAAAGCTATAACGGGCAAAATAGGCGGGGATGTTTTGTTTGTTGGTAAATCAGGCGTGTAATTGGGCGGTTGCCTCAAAGAGCTGTATTTTCGAACCTTTAGGGAACTAGACAGGAATAGCGAGTTTTGTGTCCACAAGGGTTTATCTCAGTTTCATCACGGAAAGTATAAATAGGTAATGAACCCTGTGAGATCTTGCAGACAAGTTGATGATTAAACAAAAATAGCATTTGATCGATCGCGCGCGGTGTTCATCAAACTTCATCTTAATTTATATCACCTTTATAAATACTCGAATTATTGGTTGATGAATATCACTTAACCTCGACTCTGCCTACACCACTCGACTCGAATGCCCTTCATTTGTGTTCTTGAATTGATAAATAGAAGTGTATTGAAATAAATGTATAAGTTTTCTTTGAGAAATACAATTATATTTTAGCTACTGCGACGCACCAGAGGATATTGGCAGTGTTCTCGATCTAGCTCCAAATTTGTTAGATCTGACACAAACCAATGCAAAAATAGAGCGCTCGTTTTAAAATCTATCTATTAGGTCCTTTCATGTAAAACGACCAGCGGGAAGTTCTTTCCCATTACTACACGGTCTACGGGTAAGATATGTCTGTTTTATTATAATAAGTCCTAGTTGGGTTTACCGTTTGTAAAGACTAAAGTACAGTCTGGCCCAGTTTAGAAGCCAAGAAGAGGAGTGTATATTTTATGGTTCAATTTTACCTTTGGTTTCAGTTTATACGTACTTGGTAACGTATGATGAGAAAGGAAATCAAAATTCAAACCAAGGAAAATAATGGAGCCACATGCTCAACATATATACTTGACTCAGTGCTACCAAACAGCCTTCGAGTGCACGAAGAACTCATAAGCGTATACATTTTTAAACCTAATATAATTGTAACCGCAAGTTTTAAACCCAAAGCGACAAACTGCTCACAAGACGGAGGCTTGAAAAATCTAGAGTAAACAGTTTACAGGAATTCTGGGTAGGAATAAAACTCCAAGCCAATCCTACAAGTTGGCTTTAATTTAAGTAGAAAGAGAAAATATCGACCAGGCCAAAAAAGGTCGCTAGACAGAAAGAAAGAAAAATAAATTAAAACCCCAGCGCAGAACACAGATGACAGCCACGCGCGAGCTCTATAGCTTCCTATATGTTAATACCCGTGTGTTATCAGCATACTCAGACCGGTATCCGCTAGCTAGAACCCAGGCCCTATTGCATCTCATGTTTGGTGTTCATTCGTTAGGTAGGTACACTGAGCTTTTGTTGAATTTTTAACCTTGAACATTGTGTTTTTTGCGTTCCGACTCGGTTATCAGCTCATTCACCGAATTGACCATATATGGAACTGAACTGACTGTGCTGCGTTGCAAGGCTAAAACATGGTTCTTATTTCGCGACCTGTTAGATATGAGATGGTTTATAGCCAACTCGGTGCTACGCCCCCTTTCTGCTTTTTACCGACTCATATCGAACGCGCTCTTAGAATAATTGTTAATGAAACAGTTCTTTAAGAAAAACACGTTGTCCTCTTCTATGGCTTCATGCTGATAATGTAGAAATTTATTTGTGTGTTTTTAAGGTGGAAAACGCCATTAGATCATCTTAATAAACGCTCCAGAAAAGGCCTCGATGCCCGTAGCTCGCAGTCAATCTATCAATATAAAAGCTTTCAAAAACTACATTGTAGGGTTGTTTCTCTTTTATTTCAACGCATCATCGACAACCACCATCGTATCAAAGCCGCTCAGGTCTTGTTAAGTTTCGGTGTGCGATCGGTGTCAACTTTGAAAATAAAGATGAGCTTGTAAAC
>JAOBAT010131407.1:0-22406 GCA_026413305.1 Hydrozoanthus tunicans | reverse complement strand
CTCATGGTGTAACTGTTGGCAGATAGCAAGGGTAAAACAGATTAGGAGGATGAAATAACAGGTTAAAACATCCAGTAGCAAGAGAGAAGTGTCTGGACAGCACTAAGAGATAACTGTCCACAGAAAATCCTTTTCCCCTGAGATGATGCAGGGATATGGCTTTCCACAACTGGAGCTAAAGAATATTTGATGAAGTTTGGAAATAAAAGATGCCAGAAATGGTGATTTGCTGGCAGATGAAAAACCTAGTATTTAAGAAGATTGAGAAACTACCAACAAGTTCAGCCAGGCAAAGTAGAGTTACTTTTGAAGCTGGCCATATTTTGGCCACAGCAGAGTTTACCATGAAAATTGGTTAAGGATTGCAGGAAGAGCACCTTAGAATATCTTGCAACTGTGTTTCTTTGTTTACAGTTCTTCTGCTTAGCATCCATGGAAGTAGAGAGAAGCGCATATCAGAGAAGAAATTACCTTTTAAGATTATTATAAAGCTTCTACTAATGCCTATTTATGATAGTAAATAAGTAACAGTGATGAAGTCGTTCAGGAAGAATTAAAATGCCTTAAAGGTTGAGCTTGTTGTTTTAGTTGAGTAATTCTTTGGCTGTTTCTGCAACAGTTGTTATGAAAAGTATTGTCAGAATTACTTTGAGTTTAGCAGTTTTAATTTAAAGGTTGTAACAAACACTTGGTAAAACTGTTGCAGACTTGAATATTTTTTTGTTTAGTAAGGTTTCATTTCTTTGTGTCACATAAATGTGTTAGTTGGTTAAGAAACATGTACATTAGTCAAAATGTGTTAAATTAGCTCAGTAGAGAAACTTTGCTCTGTTCTCATCCAGTTTTACTTCTAGGTAATATTATTTTATGTCAACATAAACAGAGTAACTGGCTCAGAAAGGAAGATCAGGGAGAAAATAAACTAGCAAGAGCACATAGTCTTTGGATATTCATAACAAAATCAAATGACATAGACAGCCAGTCAACATAACAACAAAGAGCATAGTTCCTAAACACCAACATATCAAGAACTGTGCAGTTCTGCACTTCCATGTCACACAAGTTTACTGACACACAGATTTTCAAGAGCTATTGTTTTGAAAGTTTGCACAGTACAGTTACTGTTATCTGACATTAAACAGAACATTTCACTGTAATCCTGATAACATCTTTAGTCAGCATGCCATATTCTTGTAGTAAAGCAGTAAATGACATAAAGAAAAAGCAAGGCTGACAAATTGCTTATTTACCAGTTAGTATTGAAAGAATCCAGTGAAAGACAAGCAATTCGAGAAGAAAAAAGTTTCAAGTAGCTGCAGTATGTCTGCAACTGCCCCGTAGCAATTACAAGTAGATAAGTCAAGGAGTTTTAGATTCATTGGTTGAGAAACGCAAGAGCTAAATTTGCTCTCAACACCTAGTAAGAAAAGTCATAAACTTGAAGAAGTATAGGTTAACATAATCAGTAGAATAGATGTAAGTACATCAGAGTTTGATCTTTGACCAAAAGAGATTGACAAAAAGAACCGTAGAGTATTAGAATTTTGTGTTTATGATGATGTTCATGTTTATAGAGTTTAAAAGAGTCCAATAAAGTATGTTAAAGTGCAAAAGTTTTGTCAGTTTTCAGTTTAATTAAGTTATTATCAAAATATCAATTCCAGAGTTTTTCAATAATAAACTTAAGATAATTTTTTTTAAAGATCATGTATTTTCATTCTTGCTGATAGATTAATGAATTAAATACAAATATTTCAACCTGTTTATGAACTTAATCAGAACTTATCAGTCTTTTTTTAAGCAAAATTTTTTTTATCATGAAAATCTCTGGCACTGATTAGGTCAGGTCTCATAACTAATATTTAAGTCTTTTATGTTTAATTAACATAACAATTAGATTTGATTTACAGTAATCACTAGTTGAGATGAAGAACTACATAATTGGCAAAATAAGTCAGAAACATTTAAACTTACAAAATACCAACTCTGTAGTTAACAAGAATGAGATGGCTTCTTTAAAACATTATTGTACTCACTGTTATTTAGTGCTGTTAAAACTAATTTTTTTGTTATTTTAATACTTTGTTTAGTAAAGTATAAAGTTTAGAATAGAGTAGTTTAGTTTGTCATTGTTTTGTTAGTTAAATTCTGTTAGCTGGTTAATATTTCAGTTAAATCAGTTTAATGAATCACTGTTAGTATGTTTGTTTACAAAATGTTACACATGGGTTAGTAAAAGTTAGAAACTGAGGAATTAGTAATTATTAGAAAATGAAAATGTTAGATTTTATTTAAGTCAAGTAATTAAGTCACTGTTAATTATTAAATTATATTTTGATTTTACAAGTATCACACGTCAACCATGAAGTCATTCTACACTAAATAAGTGCAGAAAGAACACATATGGTTACCTTTTATTTCAACATGAAGTACAATGTACCTGATTGTTGAAAGCCATGTGGATTAGATATTAAATCATTACAAATATTAACTTTATAGGTGTTCTCATTTCAGGGAAGGTATGGAGTTGTTCCATTTTTAAGCAATCAATTATTTTGTTACTCTTGAAATATCAGTTGAACAGATGTGCTTGATCGGCGGTGTAGATAAAAATTGCCTCCACTTCAAACCATCTGCAGTAAAGTTAAGTGGTCTCAAAATCATTCATTTCATTCATGGTTTTGCAGTGATTGACTGAAGTCCATTTGTACAATACTCCATGGAAAAAAAACATTGGCAGATCAGAAAGGCTGATTGATTGTCCGGCTGTTGTTGTAATGTTTTCGATTGAGTTTTAAAGTTGGGATGGCAGCTGAAATTGGCTGGAATGGTGTTAACAGAAGTCAATTTCATTTCAATTAAATCTTTGAAGTAAAGGAGACAAAGAAAAAAAGTTTCAAACAGTGTCTTTGTTTGAACTAAAAAAACATGGTTACAGACTAGACAGCTTGATTTATTCTGTCTTGATACATAAAACGCCAAATAGGTTAAAATATCAAAAATGGTATAAAAGTTAAATGGAAATTTAAAACAAACGTTTTCGACTTATAAAGTCATCTTGAAAACGTTTGTTTTAAACTACCATTTAACTTTTATACCATTTTTGATATTTTTTTGTCTTGCTTTCAAAACACTTAGAATTGAAATTCTAACTGGTTTCTTAAAACTGACTAGAAGGAATTGAAATGAATTTTGGGTTAACAATTATCCCAGAACTGCTAAGTTCAGTATACCTAATTGAAGGTGGGATTAATATGGTTTATTGCAATTGAACAAATTTATCTAAGTTGGTTACTTTCTTTCACCTGATAGCACTTGTGTAGGAGATAGTTGTGAAAAGAGAGGGCACAAAGAATGTTTAGCAGCCATTTAAATAAAGCTTCATTAAAACACTATGACCCCCCCCCCCCCCATCCCTCCCCTCCTCTTTCTCACACTCTCAAATTGAACTAGATTTTATTTTAACCTTTGATGAATGCTAGAACCATTGATGACTGTTTTTAAAAATAGTGAAATGTATTGCTTGCAAAGTAGGTATTGTGTGTTTGAGGTTTTAACTTTGTACTGCCAATATATACTATAAGTTAAATTCTGAATTTCTGCTTCATTTTGGAATTAGGAATATTTGGTTCATATTAGCTTATATTAATACCTTAACTCATCAAATGAGGTAAAAGGGTATGACTATAACTTTTATTTGTGACTTTAGTTGTACTTAAAAAGTAGATAATAATTGGTAACTTCATTGTAATGTCAGTTTCTGAACAAGATGTGTCATATAGTTTATGTCTTATTTCTTCCATATTAGAACAAAGTTTCTTTGATTAATATTCATTTTTATCAGAATTGAGACAAGGACAGCTTTCAATAAAATTTAACCGGAAGTTTTGTAACAAAAACAAGCTTCTTGCCCAAATATACAACTGTGGTGGTTCTACGATTTTGTGAGAGTTTTAGTAGCTTCTCTAATAAAGCACCCTTTAAATCAGACTGATTAGATTAGTGCGTGAACAAAGATCCAGTGACTGCACTCGCTTACTTTTAGCTCGCAATTAAATTGAACTGATTGCCTGAATGAAACAGTGTTGTGTTGAACCTTACAACAAAAACCGTCACTGCTAGCATGTTGTGCATTTTGTCAAGACAATTTTGTAGTGCTATGCTATTGGGTTTTTATATTTATGCCAAACTTTGCAGTGTATAGCCATAACATTACAATCAAGCATTCTTGTTTTAATGGGAAAATGCTGCCCAATTTATGTTGAGCAAAACCAATGTTTAAGTACTATTCGCGATTCTATCAAGCGAAAAGATCGTCCAGGTATTGTTCCCATCACAATGGCGATTGTCTTAAGCTCTCAATGCTAAGAAACAATACTTTCAATAAGGTTTTCTCCTCGCTAGGCAATGGTCAGTCAAAAAAACTATTTAACTGCAACGGACTTATATTACATTTTTCCTGCTCTCATTGAATATTGAAATATTGATGACTGTTTTATCTTTTTCGTGGTTTGAACACACTGAATGGCTAAGAGTTGTGGTCATGTACGTAGCAAGGTTTTTTGAACAACGAAAAATACACATCTCCTTTTGCTTGGAGGGGTAATTTCTGACATTAAAATATTAACTTATCAGACTAGAAAAAAGTAAATATACAATTACTCGTGTTGTGTTTAGATTTAACCAGTAAACCAACCAAAAAAACACATACATGCACGTACTTCAGTCTACACCGGGGTTTGTCTAATGGATTTGTGAACTGTCAACAATCTATATGCAAAACGTAACCATGAAAGCTTAGTGAATTGTCCAGTAATTGTTGCAAGCTTCGTTCTTTAAGCAGATCAATTTATTCGAAAGAACGTTTCTCATCTGCAAATGTTGCTATAGAGATATTCTCTTAAATTTTCATCGTAAATGGTTTATTCTTTAAAGGATTCGGCGTAAAATGTCGAAGTCTTTCAAATATTTGTTATAAAATGGCGGCCAGCACTGATCGCGCAACCCGAAAAACGGTGTGTGTTTTAGTAAGATTACCAGAGATTAAACCTATAAATTCCAACTTGAACAACCATTGTTATATACTTTCAGCAAGATTCGAAGAAAACAGCCTTTTTTCATTGAAGCTGTTTTTTTTATACCCGTGTCGCGTGCCAAGATGTCAACTGCTTTCTACCTTCATATTGAGGTTTAATTGAAATTTCTTTATCTAATGTCTTTGCTAAAGCTAAATTTACCTGGAGTGCATCCATGATGGATTTTCTAAATTAGTGCAAATTTATTTCTATTAGGAAAATAGAACTAAATTGCTACCCTCTTTGCATAGTCGGCCGCGTACCTCGGCACTGAGTATTGTTTATACTATGCGATTTTAATTATTTAAATCCCAAATTTTTCATGCTTAGAAAAAACTCGACCTATGCCAGTATTTCCCCTGAATTGAAGTGAAAAAAACGCATAAATATAGAATAGGTCGTTTGTCAGCGTGTTGGTTCGATTTGGCTAGGACACTTCACGAGGCTATCAATGAAATTACTCCGAGTTCAGTCAATATTTTGATAAAACAAGCTCCCAAGTTCATGACAAAAAAACAAATGTCACTGGTTTTGAAATCGAACTGACTTCTGTATGTTTGTCTGCTAACGCAATACCTCGCACAGCCCAGAAGTGTTTTTGGCAAATAAAGTTTGAAAAGCAGTTTTGTTTTATAGGTATTTTGATTTCGTGAACATATCAGCCTTTAGGCGAAATGTTTCAATCTCTCAAATAAAACAATCCGTCGAAACAACAGGCGAATCACCCACAGCCATATTTCACACTGCCATCTTGAGAACGTGTGGTGTATTTCTTGGTCGGTCGTCGATTTGCGCCAACCATGACGAGTTATCGTTAAACTATCGACGGACCGTAGCTTCGCACTTGAAAATCCACTCAACACGGTCGAATAACGATCGAAAAGAAGCCTGTTTCGTTTGTCCAAATATTTTTAAACGGCGTTTTTTCGGGCCGCTAAGCCCAACAAGTGCTTGAGCGAGCTGCCTATTCAAACCAAACTCCTGGAGTGAGTAATAACGCAGGAGTAAAGGTACATCAAAGCGAACGTACTTTTAAAACGAATACCCCAAAGTGAAAACCGGCTGAGGATTTACAGCTATGAATTACTTATCCTTAAGTTTTCTTACCCAGTAACCACGACGACAAAGTCGAGTACGTTCCATCCAGATCTGAGGTATGAATCCGTGTGTAATACAAACCCCAGTGCTATGATCTTTAGAACGGATTCTAGGCAGAAGATTGCTAACAGATAGATCTCGGCCTTTTCCTAAACGAGAGAGAAAAAAACTGATTACAATATGAAAGCGACGAGCAGGTACCAGACTACAGGCAATAGCTGGTGTCGAGCCGGGCTCGCTGAACACATTCTGTATGGAACAGTATGCATTTCCGCGAGCTGTCGGCTGCGATAAATTCATGAAAGAACTTTGTAGATCCTTCTCTTACCAACGCAATGTTCAGGTCTGATTTGTCTTCGTTTGGAAGTGGAGTATTGGCAGCCAGTAGAACACAGTTGACAAAAATCGTCAACAAAATGAAATATTCAAAAGGCTTGGTCTCTGTTAAGGAAATACAGCACGAGTAAAACGAATTCTGGACAAAAATTATTAGATATTACATAAGGAAGAAAGATAGAATAATTGCCCATCACCGTGCTGGTGTATGGAAAAAAGTCAGAGATTGCACGATAATAAAACACGGAGCACAACACTAGGAATTCTCGCGAACACGCATAAGAATGGACAACGCCATGGAGTGAAAACACAGCGCAAACCAGAAACAGTTGCAAGGATACTTTAGACTCGACGATTTTCTTGCACACACGACGAAGAATATTTTCTTCAGATAATATAAATAATGCTCGATTGGATGATATGATTCCCATCAGTGAAAGTGGGGCAACATCGGCACCCTGAATTGACTGCGATCGACTTGTAGCGCGTTGGCTGGAATTCGCCATTCGCGATTTATAGTATTCCTCAGAGGGGATGGAAGACGGCCTTCTTGTCATGTCGGCCATATTTTTCCCCACTAGACAATTGAGTCAGTAATCCAAGTCACAGTTTCACCCGGAGGAATTGATAAAATTTCCTAGATTTACTCGAGGGCCCCGTAGCAGCCATAGAATAATAATAATAATACACTTTTCTCTGCCGCCAAAGCTGGCCGGCCTTCCCTTGACACTAAATGCTAATTAAAACACGAGTCCATAATCAAGTAGCGAGGTGGCCTATCAAATGGGCCGAGAGCAACAGTGCGTCACGTGACTCGCGCCAATCTGCTGCTTGGGTGGGCGAGTTGGTGAAGTCATTGCTAAAGTCGCGTGTGTAAAGCATAACAAAAGCGTGAAACTATAGGTGCAGCTCAGTCTTCGACAGACAAAGTAATTGTGATCCGTACAGGATTATACGTCGCTTTTGGGAATCATTTTGGAGTTTATAAAAAGGAACTTGTATATGCTCAATCCCACAGATCGTTGAGGCGGGATAATGAGATAATCTGAAAAGGAAAGCAGCGCGTGCCGAACCGTTTACCATTTAAGTGGTTTCACGCTTCGCGTACCTCGAAACAACCGAAGCGCGTGGCAATATTTTGCAGTATTGTGCCCGTGGTAAAATGTAATCAAGACAGTGGTATCAGATTTTTCACTCGTCCGTTGGTGTTGGTCGCTTTGTGACTAATTCAATGTCGATTCAGTTAAGTTTCACTTCACTAAAGTTTCAAACCTTTAGATGGGGGAGATGCTTAAATACCTGTCGAGTTTTATTAACAATCGCAACAAGAACTTTTTTTACTAGTTCTTTTGTTCAGATTGTAAAAACAAACTCTGAAACAGTGTCGTTTTTTTCTGTCTCCAATCCTTAGGAAGGGCTCGTTTTCACCAATGAAATTTTACCTGAAAATTATTTACTTGTTTCTTTGGGAATTGTTTTGAAAACAAACATGAAGTCACTTTGGTCTCTTTTGCTTCGTTGCAAGGAAATCGATCGGTAGTTTCATTTCACTTTAATATTTTTCTGACTGGTAAACGAAAACGAAAACATTTAAACAGTTCTAATTTTAAAGGCAGTGATAACTGTATTGGACGCGGCGCAGCCCCAACGGATTCAGTCATTTCAACAGCCCTATATCATTTCTTTATTATTAAAATATATTTCTGTTGGCCTTGAAATAAAGATTGTGTTGTTTGCGAAAGATTGCATCAGTATTGTGTTTGCTCGTGTTTGACTTTGCGATGGCCACTTTGTTTCCCTTCTTTGACCTCGCCAGCAAAGTTCATATGCCTTATCGCGAAGAAAATTAACCGAGTGAAATTTTTACACTCTTGATATTCACACTAAAAAGAAACTTCTGATTAAAAAAGATGCCAAGATGTGTTAGCTTTTGCAATATTTATGTTTCCTAAATGACGCGATAAAGTCGGCCTTTTTCTTGACATGAACATATCCGCAGAAAAATGTTCATACAAGAAATGATTTCTTGTTTTCAAATTACTGATACTTTTATTACTCGAGATCTGTGTTGAATTAACTGCGGCAACAAGAAAAGCCGAAGATGAAATTTTTACAGTTGGTTGATTTCGACGCTATAAGTTATTCATATGTTTTGCCCAGCTGTCTGTTAAATGTTCTCACGTCCAACCGGTGGGAGGTACATGAATTCGGCTTACGATACGAAACATTTTGTTTTTTATATTGTGTTACACTGTGGTTCAACACTCGCGCCGTTCTTAACGTTAAACTGCACTGTCTGCCTTAAATTCCGTTCGCTTTTCGAGTGTTTACGAATGTACTGTTGTCTGCCGCTTATGGAAAGACAGCTAAACTTCCGATCGTTTGGCTTCGAATGCAATGTAACTCACAAAGAACTGGATGCCCGATTGGTTTTTAAAACAATATCAACTTATTTGTGCACGGTAAACATCTGACCACAGAAAGGCTATGGCGTTTATGCTGTTAAACTTAATTTAAGGTTAGCAACACATTGGTTCCGATCGGAATTAGCACATTTGTGGCAAAAGGGTTTCCTCGAAGGCCAGTGAATGTCTGGACTTCTTTGCACGGTGCGAGTGACAATATGACTGCCCTTGCAATGGCACTCATAACTGCATATAGCTTAAAAATACCTAACTGTTTGTCTATTGTTCATTCAGACTAAGAATCTAGCGAATGTTGAGCTTAAATTATAGGTTGTTGTTTAAAATCGTTGCAACTACATCGCATAAATCCTGTTTGGATTGAAAGCCCGTGAAAAGCGTGTCATTGTTCTGTCAAATTGTGGTAAAGTGACGCATTCGGTTGAATTTGTTTCGTCTAGCTTTGTTTCAGTGTCGGACAAGAATTTTGTCTTAGAAGCACATTGTGTGTAGTATTTTCTTTCGATTTATATGCAAATTGATGGACTAGTTAAAAAGTACAAAGGCAGTAATTTGCAAATATAGCACAGTCTAATTGGGTGGCACAGTGTTGAATCCACACACAGTACAAAACACCTGTCCAGAAAAAATTTTCTCAAATTTTTTTTAGTCGAGTGTAATTCAATGTGCTTAAAGTTCGCCGTTGTGTAGATGATGTCTTTGAACATTTCATCAAACCCTCCAAATTGAGTGAAAAAAGTACTCTCGTCTTAGTACGGAGAATTAAGCTCTATCAGCTGACAACGAAAAAAAAAATCGCTTTTTATTCCGGATCAGCTTTCAAGCAGGAAAACCTAAATGAACGGATATAGAATGCTGACGAAAGAAAAAAAAACTGAATGATGGAGTGACAGATCACTATAAACTGAAATGTAAACTTGGAACAATTGAAAATTCGATATCGCTTTGTAGAGAAATATATTGCCTCGAGAAACCGAGGCACGACCTTGCCGTGATATGAAGCAATAAAACTTAAAAAGTGATGTTTCCAGAATTTTGTGCTATTTACATAATCTATTTAAACCGCGTAGGTAAAATGTTTCGAAGTTAAAAACTCCATTCCCATTTAATTGAGCGATTAGACTTCATACGAACCGCGTGGAAGGTGAAAAAGCGAAATAGTCGTGTTTGTTTGGCCTCTTCGTCTAAGGAGCAAGGTACTGCAATAAAATTGTTTGACCTCGAGGTTTAAAAAGGTTTCTTTGGTTTGAAACATATATGAATGCATTTTTGGATTTGACCACAGGTGTTTTCATTCGAACTGTAATGTGTAGGAACCGAAGAATAGATAAAAGACGGCCCTTTTCCCCCTATAATTTTGTTATCTGGCTCACATAGCCATTGTGGAAGAATATCGTTCATTGTCATGTATTCTAATCACCTCGGTTTGGTTTTGGGGCTCAATGGTATCAACCATTCGTTTCATGACAGTTGTTGGCAATCAGATACACGAATGAGAACAGATTCAATACGTATTGGGAAGATAATTTCAACACTCTATTCCAAATTTGCCGTTAACCCATTGACTCCTTAAAGCATTTGTCATTATCTTAACTCTCCAGCTTACAGTAACACTCAAATAAGCAGATAAGTGCTAAGAGTATACCCAAAAGCTCTGGGAAATTAATTACTAAATTAGCCCTAAATACTCAAAGAAATATCATGGGCATTAGTTATTAAAATATACAGACGTGTCATTTTGCGTCCTTAGAAGGGATAGTCTTTTTTCTTGTTGATGTGTTTGGTGTTTACTCTTGATTACGAAATTCCTATAGTGTCTCTTCGCCAGGTTTTGCACTGGAGAATTTGTTCACAACACGGTCTTGTTAGACCGTTCGGACAAGTTCCCAACTAAAAAGTTGCTCGTAGGCAAAGCGTTTTAAACCATTATGATGTTAAATCGTTCTCAATCCTGGCCCCTTAATGCAGTTTCCGTAGTGTTAAGCGGACGAGTCTTTGACTCCTCAATCATCGCAGGCTTTAATACAGCTGAGTCGACTGGAACAGTTCGGGTACTTGGCCTCGAACTCGCGATTTTCTTGACTCAATGATGTTATAATTACCGATATTTTTTCCCCTGGATGTGTTAAAAATAGGGTTGCATTAATCAAATATTTACTTATATTTTAAGCAGTAATTTTTTTTATAAACACGAGGGGGAAACGAAAAAAAACCCCAGAAAATTACAAGCCGGACAGGGGACATGCGTTTTGTTGCAAATTTAAACACAACTGATGCAACCAGTAAACTCAACGATTTGAACTTCGCGTCTTCTTGGATAATAACGTTAGACTGTCGGCCCGAATGGCAGACCTCGAATCAGAAGACGTGGACTACCGTTGCTTGTTCTCCTTGGCGGAGTTAAAAATGTAAAACAAATAATAATAAATCCGCACACCTGGCAATTCAATTTCATTTAATAAACTCTGAGTATCGTTGCAAGTCGGTTTGCCTGACACCAACCAAATAACGGTGATATAAATTACTTCATTCCCGCAGTCTGGGCCCAGCTGTTCAAATAAGCCCGAGTGGCCCGAACCAAGGGGTTTTAAAGCTTTCAATCCACGCTCGTGCTTCCCACGATCTATTAATTGAATGGGCTTGAAAACTTGTAATTAATTATCTATAGTCTTTGAAATATAGAGCGGTGTTTGTTCACAAACTACGCCCTTCGTTGTAAAGATTGATTATTTTCCTCTCAACGCAGCGTTCTGAAAAAACCGGCTTTTGAACGATTGGGCCCAGAAGCTAAGTTTCTTGGTAAAGTTTCTTATGCCTTTTATCGTAAAGATTGATTTTTTTTTCTCTCAACGCAGTGTTGCTGAAAAAAACGGCCTTTGAACGACCGGGCATTGGAGTTTAGTTTTTTAGTCGGCCGCAAGGTCCTGCTACCTAACGGACAAGAAGTGACCTCATTGAATGGAACACTGCTCGTTCTTGTCATCTTTGGACGAGTGCCGGCTATTAAGAAAGCTCAGAACATGTTTTTCGTCTTTCTCCAACCTGAAAATAAAAAAGAATTGTTAAGATATAAGAAAAACTGCCGTGTTAGTATAAAGTTGACCGCCATAAATAAGTCCAGTAATATAGTCATAGATGGCAAAATTACTTCGATTTGACTGAATGACAACGGGGAACTTTTTCTTAATTCATAGCAAAATTATTTGGCGCTCATTGGAGGGTGATATACTTTCGAAGAATTTCGAAAATTTTTTGAAAGTGTTAAAAATGCCTTGGCAATATTTTTAGCCATTTTTTAAAAATTTTCCGAAAATTTTTAAAAACTCGTAAAAAAGCCTTAGAAATGTTTTTTTAAGCAATTCCGAATGTTTCAATGAATTGCAAAGGTTTTCAAACTCCAAAAAAGTTTAAGATAAATACTAGAGGTAACCAAAGGTTATGAAATGCGGGCGGAACATGTTTTCTTATCTTTTTTTCATCGTGCTTTTATAATTACTGGGCTACCTGTGGTAAGACCAGTGTGAAAATGAGTTTGTTTTTCTTTTTGGTTTATTTTTATTGATCGATTTTGGCTAAACACAATTGAAGCAAGTGTTGAGATGTTTCGTGCAAAATAGGTTGCGTGCACCTCTTGTCGCCCGCTAAAATGAGTTAAGCAACACTTTTTCGTCTTAGCACTGATGTTGCCGTTCCCTTGAACAGAAACAATTTTGATGATTTCTTTTGTTTAGGAAACCAACATTGCCGCTTGATCTTTTGTCTTGAATCGCGTCTCCAAGGAATGATTACAACCCAAGAATATGCGCCATTCTTTCCAGACTTTGGGTAGTTCCAAAAATGTTTTGATTATACAGTACCAAGACACTGTTTGTTTTGGATGTAACTGTCGAGTCAACAAGCGGTGAAAATCGTATTGTGGAGCAATACTACTACCTACTTCCTTCTATTACCATACTTCCTTGTAGGTCATTCGTGTCTTCGTTGCAATTAAAACACGAATTATTCACTTAAGCTTTTGTCGCGCTCATGAAAGTACGAATTTTGAAAAGCCAGAGCCGTAGGTAACTTTTTTTATTAGAGAGGGGTGGGGGCAGTCTTGATGAAGCTTGAAAGAAGTTTTTTTAAAATATCAAAACTAGTCGATATTATTTTGTTTTTTACTCTCTTTTTTTACTTCTTGTCTATTTTGGTTGGGGGGGGGGGGGGTAACGGCACTTCCCTACAGCCCTGGAAGCCCAAAAGCCCTTGTTATTACCAGGTGTTTACTCACTGTTGTATCTGAGAATCTTCCACTTGAACAAGTTGATCCCTCATATTCACCACGCCCACCAACTCGTCAATCAGTTTCATTTCCTGCTGTTTGTCTTCTTCTGTTTTTTCCCAATCTGAATAATAGAAAGAGGCATGAAGAGAAATTAAATCGAAGAAAATAGTTACCAAAAAGTACTGAACAGGGGATGCCAGTCGGATTTTATTCTGACAAATTCTTTTTTGGCATGTGGGACCGTCGTTTAGAGCCTGGTAAGTGAGGGGTAGGATTTCAAAATTAATTTGGAATTTGATTGCGCGTGAATTAGTGGAATCAAGGAAGGAACGACTCACTTGAACCGGATGGGTGAAACGAGATGTTCATGAACGGGAGACTGGAAGTAGATGTGAAAGGGTTTGTACGACTGTTTACCTTCTTTGGCCATCAAGAGTCGCAGTTCCCTGTTGATCATCTCGTGTTTTCTCTCCAACTCGTCCACTTTCTCACTGACAAACAAAACAAGTGGATTAAAGATACATCAAGTCACGTGATTCGACGCGCGAAGACTTTGACAAGTGTTGCATGAAGAATAATTTGGGAGGTGGGCAAAACGAAACGTGTGTGCGTTCAAACTTGCCTCGTGGTCTGGAATGGTAAAAAAGGATTTTATGCCCGAGGATTGAGGCGTATTCGATCTTATTTTTCGTTTTAGCATGACGCCATAGAGGTCATGTTGGTGTCCTTGAAGAAAATAATTTGGATTTTTTTCTTTTGTTTAGGATTCCAATATGGCCGCTTCGGCAACTCTCTACGGAGTACGTGAAAACGAAGAAAATAACTTCCCTTCTTGTTAACTCGGGAGAGTAACGCCCATCCAAGCTAAACGTATTGTAAAATCTCGTAGCTATTTCAGTCGCTTACCGACTGAACATCATTGAAACTTATAAGAACGCAGATGGGAGTAAGGAGAGACCGAGAGAATAAGTTAAAGCAAAAACAAGTGACTTACAGTAAGCTGAGCTCTGTTTGTCGTCTGACCAGCTCGTTCTTTTTATTGACCAATATGAACCACTCCTGCATGAGTCTTTCTTCTTCATCCTCGCAGCCTGTACGCACAAGAAAGAGCAATAAAATAAAATCATCTACGTTTGATACATACTAGTCATATATCGTTAATTGTAAAACAATGTGGATAAAAGGCGCGTTTGGATTGGTTGAAAGTAGTGTTTGTATTAGCATTATGGTTTCATTACATGTTCTAGAATTCAAAACTTTACGTTCAATGGTCACTGGCATCACGTACTGGGACTCGGGTGTCGCATTATGCCGCCGGCCGAACTTTTTATTCTGTTTACTGTTTGGCAACCGGGAAAAATTTCCTGACTTTTTTGTTATGTATTTCCTTTATCTAAGAAAAAGTTGATGCGCGCGTTGATGATAAACCGAAATACTTTTTCCAGTGGCCTTAGCCTGTGCAAACATGGCTGGAAATTGTTATTTTGTGAAAGAAGTCGAACACAGCTACTGTGTTTGCACAGGCTAATGTAAACCACGGAGGGTTTGGGAGAAATCGAGAGCAGGCACCAAACACTCGACCTTCGGCGTCATACTTGGGACCAGCGAGGACGGCAACATCGACGACGAGGGCTTATAAAAACCTATTTTTTGCATTCCCTTTTCGACCGTGTCTGGTTCGTTTGTCCTAGTGACGCTTTGTGAAAAAAGATTAAAGCCCCTTGCATAAAGATAAAAAAATTTAAAAAATTTTCTGTTTCTAGTTCCCGTACTGTCGTAGAATTCCATAATTAAGCTTTTCACGTTGTAGTTCCGAAGAAGACAGCGTGCAAGAGACCAGCACGGTCCATTCAGTTTCAACGTGTGCCTATTATATTTACTACTGTTTTCTGACGCCGTCGGGGCGCCGCCCTGTTGCTATAAATGTCCGTATTTTTCCCCCGATCGCGAACGCATCTCGGCCCGTGCAAACACGATAGCTATGTGCAGCTAATTCAACTGATGTTGTTGCTCCATATCCTTTTTTTCTGTTAACAATCGGTTATTTCTTTTTTAGAAACAGAGTTGTAGTAGAGTATCTAGTTCGGACAACAACCCATAACATTTGAGGCTTTTTGATCATATAAATACTGAAATGCACAAAAAAAGAATAAACTAAAACAGTAAAATATTATGTCAAAACTAAGAGAGGTATTGTATGAAAATCAAGCCTCTTCCCCTTAATTAATGCCGTTCCTGTAATGGTTTTTATTTTATTCTCTTTTTTTTGGGGGGGGGGCGTTAAATCAAGGAACTTCTGCTGTAAGTAGCCTCACCTTTGTTCTTCATGGCACCCCGTAACTCTCTCTCCAGCTTGCTCGCTACCTTGTCTAATGCCCGCTGCTCTTCCTCTAGATTAAGAATCTCCTGTTTTACATATTCTGTGGTATCTTGGAAGCCCTGGTTGGTTAAATAACCACGCCGCCAGATTTAGAGATGAAACTAGCAACATAACGCAAGACTATCGAGCTCACATATACTAGAATTCAGAGCGCTGTATACAGGTGTATGAATAGAAAAGAAAAGAAAATGTGAAACTAACTAAAACATATAACTAAGACAATAAACAAAGAAACTTGCAACTAAATATAATCACATATTAAAAATTCGGTCAAATAAATTAATTGGATTTAAATGTCGCGAGCGATGGAGCTTCCCGTATGGAAGTTGGTTGCTCAGATGCGGCGCTATATAACTTAACGATCTACTTCTATGACGACAGAAAATTGAAACTAAAGGTATTCCTGAAACAATGTAGCCAATAGTTAACCGAACAAAAGCAAATACATTGCAAGGCATGGCTTTTTATGAAGGATACGGAGGCGGGAGGGGTTGTTGAAAGAATACGTTAAGTGGGGAACGCACTAAGCTCCGTCATTATAATGCCCAAGAGATAGCATTTTTCAAAATCGCTATTTCAATTTGTGTGATTTTTTTTTTTGCGAGATAATGTTTCGGTTTAAAAGTGTATGTGAATTACTGCGAATAAACCCGGTGACATACAGATCATCTTTTGCTCTTTTTGACATTCTTGACGGAACACTCATACAAGAAGCTGTTACATTAGTTCTTTGCGATGGTTAAGTGTCCTGTCCAGGGGGAGTTGAGGACTCTCACCCGCTACGCACTACAGAGACTGTGGCTTAGATCCCGTCTAAAGGTCCACTTGGCTAGATAAAAGACTTAGTTTTAGTCTTAAGTTTTATCTGTCTCCAAGCCCTGAGAAGGAGAGACACTGTTTAGGCTCTTTCTGTGTGTTTTATTGTAGTATCGGTTTTTATCTAGGATCAACTCGCTTAAACATAAATGTGTTAAATCAGCAAAACAACTAAATATTACTGTACATTAAAGTATAACTACTAAACGTAATTCCACTCGTTAAAGTCCATATCAAGCTTTTTTTTTTACTTTTTGGATTAAATATAAAACTGTTGTTATCTGTGAACTCGAAGTTCGAATAACCAAAGAAAATTTCCACGTTTAAGTATGCTTTTTAATCAAAAGAAGATCGGAATGTGAATTTTGACCGAGCAGGCCGGGGACTGGTAACCTGTGGCGTAGCAGCAGTGAGTTATGTGGTTTTTGTTTTAAAAAAATTCATCTCTGTTAAAAAATGTCATAAAATTTTTATTTCAAACAATTTCAAGCGAATGATTCATTGATTAAAGTTATAACAATGTGAATATTGTAGCCAGAATTGAATTTTTTTGAGACAAAAAAGATTTTCTCTGCTTTATGCTTCCTGCTACGTCATATGCCCTAAAAAATTTAACAGGAACGGCGAGAAAAGGTTTTATTTTCAAAAATTACACTTTTCATCTGGAACTTAATAAAATAAGCTTGATAGGGACTTTAAGTGACTTACAGTAAGCTGAGCTCTGTTTGCCGCCTGTTAAGACCAAACTATGTAAACAGGGGAAATGAGTATTAAATAAGACTCAATCCTCAAAAATTATTCTCGGTCAATATTTCATACCTCCTCCTGGTCCCCCTCTCGTGTTTCTTCAGTACTCTCCGAGGTGAGATCATTGTCATCGTTTTGATTGACAGGGGAAGAACTCAAAGGCAGAGTCGTCGTGTGTTCTGTCAAGGAAATCGCAATCGATAACGAGGCTAGAAAGATAGGTAAATTCGCCTTCATAAGGGAAGAAGTCAAAACAATGGTATTTTTAAGGAACTCAATTTTTTCGGGGAAGGTGGTGGCACATCAGAAGTATACTCCAACTCCTCGTATAGTTCTCTGTTCTTTGATACCTTTGTGTCTAGAAAGTCTCATTTGCTCAATATTTCAAGTCGGGGATGACGTCACAACCCAGTCCCCCGAAAACGCGGTCGTGAACCAAGAAGTCTGAAAATTTTGCTACTTTGAGCAACTGTAGAAAAAAACAAATTAACCGAATTTCGAAAGTTTTTTTGCAGAAGTACTTTAAATTGTATGTGAAATGATTTGATCTAAAAAAAGTTGTTAGCGTTATATGCACTTTAAATCTGTGGCCATATTAACAACTCAAATTGAATAACTCAGTACGTATTATCAACGCCAAGCAACTTACTTTGATCGTTTTCACGGTTTGAATTTCCCGGGCGCCGCCATCTTTAATGGTTACAATGCTACTGTATTTATTGGGAGTAGAAACTGGCACTGCAAGCGTTGTACGTCACATCTCAAAATGGCGACGCGCGAGAAACTTAAATCGTGCAAGTGATCAAACTAAAAGGCTTAACATTAGTAGCACCCACCGAATTATCAATGTTGAGTTGCTGATATGGACAAAGACTTAGCAAAAGTTCTTTTTGAGGCCAGGAATATTGTATAGCCAAGGGTCCCTTTCAAGTGTAGACAATGTCTTTGAAGTTTACTAGAAAGTGGCACTAAGAAACACTACTTATTTACACTGAATATTTAACAATTATTCCAAGAGCGCACGTTGGATATGAGATGGTAAATAGCCGACGAGGCGCGTAGCATACTTAAAAATAACAGCCAAATTTTATTCAGAACCTATTTTTTGGCTTTGCAAACGCTACAGTCAGTTTCCAAATTTGGTGAACTCCGAATATGAGCTGATAACCATGATTGAATGAACCAATCAGAACGCGCGAATCGCAATATTCGAGATTGAAAATTTAATAATATATGATCCTACCTGCACTGCTCTCGAGATCACTGTGCTCAGTATCACGCCTGTGCCTGACGGGACGAATATTTTTGAAGTCCATTTTACGCGACTCGGCGTACGCCTGCGCAGCTGCTGCGTGCCCCAATTTCTTCTTGCGTGGAGAAGCCGAAGGTGACGGAGAAGTGTTTCGCTGTTCAAGACTCGGCGAGTCCGGTTTACCAAGCGAATTCTGTCGGATCACCTCTGAATTCTCGTTTGGTTTTACCTGCCCTTCTTTTAATAGTTCCTTGAATCGGCGAATTTTTTCGCTGTCGTCATTTTCTCGAATTGATTTATCAGCAACAACATTGTTTCGCTCGTTAAGTAGTTTGTCTTTGGGAGAGAGTGGCGGAGATTGTGTGTTTTCTTTATCTTTTGCAAGTTTCATTTTCAGTGGCCGGTGTTCAAACTTCCTGTTTGTTTGTACTGTAGATTTAGCATTCTGACTTGTTAAATTTGCCTTAGTTTCTGGTTCAACCGCTTTGGTGTTACCAAGCGTTGGCTTTTTGGCTAAAGAAGTTTCCGACGCTGGGGGTGGGGGAGGGTTTCTCGAGGGAGGAGCAGGGGCTTGTCGTTTCTTCTGTGGAACCTGACGTTGTCCCGCCCGTGGTTTCGCCTCGAGAAGCTTCCGGTTAGTTGGCCTGTTGACCGCTGTTTTGTTGCTCTCAACAGAAGCCGCAGGGGGTGGGGGTGGGGACCTTACGGGGGGAGCAGGTGCTTGTCGCTTTTTAGGTGATTTGCTTCTGTCAGCCTTGTTTACCGTTCCGCTGGTTAATGTTTGAGTTTTTTCTTGGTTTTGTTTTCCCTGTTCATCCTGAAACAAAACACCATAAACATAAAAAGAGCTTGTTTTTGTTCAACTCCTCAAAAACGGTTTTTGTTTTGTTCTGCCAACCAAGAGTACCAACGCTTGGGAGAAATTCAATATTCGACTTAAATCTTTTAGTGATGAAAACTTTGTAATCCTAAAACTTTTCTGTTCTTTATCAAATTGCAAACGAAGGGAAAATCTTGGGAGAATGGTACCTTGTATTCTCAAAACTTTTCTGTTTTTTTATTATACTGCAAAAGAAGGGAAAATCATGGTGAAGATTAACTATGTAGAAGCTAGAGGAATACAAACACGAGACCGAACCAGATGCTGTGTACCTTGAGTGGGGTGTGGTTACCAGCTGGACTCGAGGTCGCGTCTCCTTGATCACTCTTACTGGTTTTTCCGAGGGTGCTGCGACCATTCTCGGCTGATGACTTCTCTGTAGCTGCACCTACCAGACACACGTTTCTTATATCACAACTGTGCAAGCCACAAGTCTCAAGATAAAACAAAAGCTATTTAGTACAAGTCACAAGGTCTAGAAACAGAACAACAATTTGACATATATTCGCTTAAAGGTAAAATGGATAAAAAACATCAAGGCTGTAAAAGTTCAAAGTTGTATAAAACCAAACGGTTTTCGACATAAAATTCATCATCAAGATTTTTATACAACTTTTAAGTTTTACAGCCTCAATAATTTCATCCAGAAAAACAATTCTTCGTTACTCAAACAAACCTTCGATTCGTTCTCTTGGTAGCAAATCGCTTGCCCCAGCCTTCTTACGAGCCTCCATCAGAACACGGCGCGCGACGACCTTGATGTCTTCCTTTTGGGCGGACTGAGGAGAATCTTTGGTTGCTCCAGTTCCCGCCGCCTTGGACTCCTCATACGTTGGTACGAGAGTCGACGGTCGAGTAAGAGAGGTTGGTCTACTGTGCGAAGGGGACTGAGACGACCCGTCTGGCTTGCCCCGGCGCCGTTTCTGAATTTTGATGGTTTAAAGAATAAGCAAGACAAGCGATAGCAACTTAAATTCAATAAAGTGAAAGGCATTGTTCACCTTGGAAGAGAATTAACAAAACGGTACTCAGTCGACTGTCTCACGGTTTCTTACTTACTTTGGCCCTTAGCTCCATGCGGAACATAAATCATCAACCAATGAGCACTAACGCCCCGACTTTGGGCTTTTACGCTTATACCTGACCATGTCATTCCAAGTTTCTTCATTTCTGTCTTTGTGTCTCTCCTCCAGCTGTTTCTTGGTCGACCCCGTTTCCTTTTGCCCCGTGGGTTCCACGTTAAAGGTTGCCTCGTTATGCTGGTACTCAGTTCCTTCCGCATGATCATGTACTCGGTCGACGAGTACTAATCCAAGCTGCCAACCATTGTCACACCATGGCAGTTGAAGTATTGTGTTCATGTGGCATAACCGTGAGACATTCGAACTAGTATCGTTTTGTTACAAACTAAACTCGTTTTGAAAATCAGAGGATGTACAAAACCAGAACTCTTTCTTACATTTTCTTCGAGTGAAGTGTTACACATCTACAAAGGACAAAGCAGTTACAATGACAAATGGAACTGACAATTCAACGATTTAAGAGAAAATGATGAACTTAACACACAAAAAAATGGTAGTCTGAATCTTGGATATATAGTTGAAGAAATTGGAGGTAATCAGAGGGTTGCGGGTTCGATTCCCGTTAGTTACACGGAATTTTTTCTGAGCTTTCAACTTGTGAATCAACAATTCCTTCCTTAGCACACAAAACATAATTGCTCGGACGGTTAGTGTGCAGAAAAAGCGGCGATTTTAATTATTTTTAAAAATTCGCGTTATGTTCAAATTAAAAAATTTTTTCAGCGAAAATCTTTTGAAAATATGTACTTTGTGGTAAAAAGATAAAATACAAGAGATTATGGGCACTTTAAGGCTCAGTTACCAAGGGTTTGCTGGGTTGTTCAAAGACTGGTTAACTTTAACCCTGGGTTGAGCCTAAATCCAAACATTTTTTTCTCTAAGAAAAGGTTTACGGTTCTTATGAAATACTGTTTAGATTTTTCACGGATAAAAACTTGTCAGTTCCAAAATTACAGCTCAAACCACTCTCTGTATGGTTTGAAACAAAAACGTAGGGTTAAAAAATTTAACCCTGTGTTAATGCTAATCGCCCTTTGAACAACTAGGCTCTGGTAGTTAAAGATCTTTGCATGAATATCCTTTTGCTCTGTTGGTAAACACTCTCAAACTCCATTTTATCCTGCTCCCTCACTAGGTTCTTTCAAACTTCATTCAAGAATTATTCTTCTGTAACAAACGCAAATAAATCAGTTTTTATTGTGGAAGGATGCGATACCCTGAAAAGAAATCTTGGTCCACATTGCTGTACACTCTATTAGTAAATAAAATGAAAAATAAGTTAAGAGATCCCCGTTTACACAAGTCTATTTTGTACACTGCTTTCAATTTTAGTACAAGAAGACTCATTCCGCTCCCAACAACATGAAACAAGGCAACCACTTCAGTGTTCAGAATTTGAGGCACTCGATACTTTTTGAACTCCGCTCGTACGAAGTTATAAAACAACTTTGTTTAGTTTTCTCTACCAAGAAAAAAAAACATTTCTAGAAATAAAATGTGTTCCCCTCCCGTCCCTCGACCCCTCTCCCCCTAATAATACCGGCACGTGACTGAACCAGAGCCAACTCCTTACCAGACTCCCTGTACCGCTGTCCGGTCGTCTCATCACCCACGGGCTGTCGTCTGGCTCACTTACTGGTGTTTCGAGTTCCTACATAGAGCACAAATTTATTCTTCAGCAACGTAAGTGGAAGTGATTAACTGTTTTGGTTAATAGCACTCTAGTTAATAACTAACGGGAAGAGTCCTTATAATAAACCTTTTCACAAAAAGTGAAAAACTTGCGCGAATTGATTAACTAACAGGAAGAAATCTTTCTTTACTTTTACAAACGTGGAAAGCTGGCACAGATGGGTACCTGGCGAAAAGGAACTTTAATTTATCTTAAAGCATGGACACAAAAGTTGAAAAGACTTGCGTGGAGTAAACAACTAGCGGGATAAAATATTTAAGTGAATATATCGGAATTATGGAAATTAGAGTGTTAGAAAGTTTGTCGAAAAAGATGAAAAATACCGTTTATTTCATTAAAATAGCTCTTTCGGTTGCTGAG
>JAOBAT010131396.1:0-12371 GCA_026413305.1 Hydrozoanthus tunicans | reverse complement strand
CGGCAGTGTTATGAAAGCAGTACAACAGAGAGGAGTTGGTCATGACAGACCAAATATTGGAGCAATTGTGGATGGTAAAATAACAGTTTTCATTTCCAGGCTTCTTAGGAAACATTTTGATAGGCTCAGGCAAAAAAAAATGAAAATATGTTAAAATGATTTAAACCTGGCCCATTTTTTATATGGATTGTGAATAGATTTGTTTTAATTTATACATGCATAACAAAATTGTATATCTTGATCTCAGAAAATTTCTAAAACTTCTGCTCGATGTATTTTGCATTGTTTTATAATGGCTGGAAAGTTTTTCAGTTTTTTTAAATGGCACTGGAAACCATTGCAAGCAGTTTCCTTTCAAAATAGCCAGCTTTGTAGTTCTGCTTACAGATACATGTTTTGGATTTAAGTATAAGGAAGAACTGTTTGACATTCAGTCACCTTGTAGTGATAGAATTGTCGAGATCACAATCTTAAATCCTTTAACTGGTAGGTTATAACTGTTGGCGGCACAGTAACCGAGCGGTAAGCGTGTTCAACTCGTGATCCCGAACCCCTGTCAGACCACTGTGTTATGTCCTTGAACAAGGCACTTTATCCAACTTTATTCCTGTCAACTCAGCTGTTGTAAATGAGTACCAGTTCTCCTGGGAGTTAACCTGCGATAGATTAGTGCCCTGTCCAGGGGGAGTCAAAGACTCTCATCCGCTTAGCAATATGGAAAACGAAACCATAGGCTTGAGAAAAGATTTAGCTTTTATCTCTTCAGTCCCAGTTTTATTGATTGTTCAAATTCTCCCATCTAAAGTGAGTAACCCTTTGTAGAGTGGTTAACCCTTTCAGTCCCAGTTGTTTCAATGGTAAATTCCCCTATCTAGAGTTGTTAACCATTTCAGTCCCAGTTGTATTGGTGGATTCTCCCGCCTAGACTGGGGTATGTTGTGTATAAAAAGTACTAATAAATAACGACCAATCGAGCATTACATTAATTTAATAATGGATCATTTTTATTTTTAAATTTGCCTTTAGTTCATTTGAAAGGGATTTATGATGGCAGAGTGTTTGAAGATCGAGATGTGAACTTTTGCCTTGGAGAAGGTCTGTAAAAGTTATATTAATAATTAAATGTTTTAATGTTAATTTTATAGCACTTAAATTTACTTTAAATACTAATACTAAAGAGCATTAGGTGTGCGATTAATCCCCGCTCAGATGAAATTGACTTTTGCTACAGTTTTGTTTATGATAACTCTGCACAGCCATTTTATGAAAACTTTCATATGGATGTATATGTGTAAGATAAGAGAAATATTGCATAAAATCTGTTGATATGAAAGTGCTAATGTAACTTTGTTTATTATCGCTGTTAGAATGTCTCAATGTCTCATGCGAATCAATGGTGTACAAATTAGGTATCAAGTATAAATAAGCTGAGGCTTTCTATAAACAAGACAAATTTTTTAGCAATTTTTTAGTAGTTCCCCTAAAAACATTTAACTCAAACCTGGTTGGGTAATTTCAGTTTTTAACAAATGCTTTAACCATCTTGATGTCTTAGGACTTGAATGTGGTATAATTCATGGCCTTGAAAAAGCCATAAGTAAGATGAACAAGAATGAGAGATCGATGGTAACAATCAAACCTGGAAAATATGGCTTTGGTCCCAAAGGGAACCCTGAGCTAGGAGTGCCACCCAATGCCACTGTCGAGTATGAAGTTGAAATCAAAGATTTTGTTAAGGTTTGAGTTATTATCAAATTCTTGTTTTAACTTATAAATTATTCTTAGCTTTAATGACACTTTGATTTTAATTTTTAGTGATTGAACTAAGAAAACAATATTTGTGAGACTTAATTTTTGCGATTTGATCGTAAAACTTACTCATACTATATTTAAATCGTAATTTCTTCTGTAACAAGTGTATACATGTACACATGTAAATCTGAAAAGCAATTTCATATGTAACTTCACTAGCTTTATGTGCATGGCATCTTAATATTTGTGTATCCAAATTTGTGTTGCAGTTTAATTTTGTGACATTTTAATATATTTTTGTGACACCTTATTTTTGTAATTTTCTTAAAATAGCAAATTTGTGAGTCTAAGGTGTTGCCAAAAACTAATCATTGACAAGTACTAAGATCAACTGTAAATAAGTTTTCATTATGTACAGTACTTGACAATGTATCTTTTTATACTGATTGCTAAAAGGGAAGTAAAACAAATCTTGTGTGTCACTGTGTTATTTAGGTGCTAGTGAAGCAAAATCTCGTTTATTTACTAGTTTAAAACATTTGAAATTAAAGTTTGACCCATATAACTTCCACAAGGTTAGACACTTATTAATTACTGGTTTTTGTAATAAATATTATGAAGAAGACAAAATGCCTAGATATTTGTGCCAAAGCTGCAAAAACTTTTTAAGCTCATTAGATTTGTGGGATATCACATGGTTTGAAAAGCGTGCAATCAATCTAACTTTCCTGGTCAAACTCATACGATCATGGAGAAGTTTGCTTGACTTGTGGCCTGCTGTCAAGAAAAAACTCACAAGCTTGCTGTAGTCGTTATCCAGAATAGAGCAGCTTGGAGTCCTTTCAAACCATGTGGTGTCATAAATTGATGTTGAATGTTTTGAATTTTTATACATGAATACATTATTTGGAAAGCTTATTTCCTTGATAAATGGTCAGGTAAGCACCTGTAATATCTATTTATGGTTGATTACTTGTAAAAAACCTAAATAACAAATGAAATTCAAATTCTATTTACTAGATTTTCCAGTGGCAGAAACTTTAAGAAAGAAACTTTTCTGAGAATGTACTGAGTTGTATTAATCATCTTCAAGCTGATTTTTCTCTGATTATCTTTACTTACTTTTAAAAAACAGTTTAAAGAAATCTGGGAGATGACGAATGATGAAAAAATTGAGGCAGCTGAAGAAGTAAAACAAAAAGGGACGGCATATTTTAAGGTGACAATAGTTTTATTTTCTAGATACTTTTTATAGTAAAAGACTAAACTTAAGGTAAATCTGTTTTTTATAATGATAATTGTCAATAATTTAGATATTTACAGTTATAATCCCACCTTAGAGATTAAATTTAGAAAGTTGAAAAAGTAACGAAAATTATGTATTTGAATAAGCCCTACATATACTTAATACAGAAACCTGCAAGGGATTTGATTTCAGTTACCAAAATCCGGATGATAAGAATTGTAACAATTTACATTTGTTTTGAACAATTAGTCGGTAGTGTGCACTAGTCAACCCTTCAACTGTGTTCCTTGTCCACAGAAAGGAAATTACAAAATTGCGATCAAGCAATACAACAAAGTGATTCAGTGCCTGGAGGGATATTTTAAAGATGAAGAAAAACCACAACGGGATCAGTTAGCATTGGCTGGCCATCTGAATCTTGCAGCATGTCACTTGAAACTCTGTCACTTTACCAAGTGTATCAGTGAGTGCAACAAGGTAGAATAATTATGAGTTTACTTAAAAGTTTAATTGGCAGTTTTGATTATGTGTCAAGCACAACCCCTTGAGTATATTCGCTCTGACTTATAATTATTTATTTCTTGACCTTTCGAATTATTACACTGCAACAGGTTTAATTTTCATTATCATTTAGACCTTCATACATATAATTAACAACAGTATAATGAACTACTAAACTCCAATAAACTGTTACATGCCCAACCCTAACACTCTAAATATCTTTTTATGGAAAATATACGATACAAAATAATTAAATGCTTTTTGTACCATTGAGTGCAGTACAGAACTTGGTAAGTTTTGGCTTTGTAATCACACCTTAGAGCCACAAAACAACAAAAGTGAAAAATCATGTTTGTAATTTCTCCAAATTAGAACCCATAAATTTTTTTATTTGGCAGGAGAAATTAGCTTTTTATCCTCAGTTGTACTAAACTTTTTTTATCAACTTATGATTTATTATGAAAATGCATTAATAATCTTTACCACCTTGTTTCAGGCCTTCGAATTGGATGAGGAGAATGTTAAAGCATTTTTTAGAAGAGGCAAAGTAAGATTTCACAAAGAGTTTGAATTATTTACTCTGAAGTCCTTAATAATAGAATATGTATGTCTGTTATTTATTTTTTGTCTAAATTTCCATTCTATATGAAAATTATTTGGGACTGTATACTATTATAAATTTCTAGGTTTTTGAAGCTAAGCATCTCCACTGCAGGTTTTCAGACTACAGGTAGTTATCAATTATTCAACTCTCATTTTTGGCAAGAAAAAATTTTAGTTCATAATAACTTTTTAATTAATTCTATGTACAGCTTATTTTACAATTAACTTGTATTTGAAATCTTTCCACCCTTTACTACTACAAAATTATGTACTATTATTATAATAATTATTAAAAGGCTACTGTAAGTAAAACAGCAGGGCAATAAGCAATTTTAATTTCTAACTAGTTGAACCAAAAACTCCTTGGGACAGTTTTCTGTTACAAACGTTTGTGGTGCAGACTAAGTCAAAAAACAATTTTTTTCAGTTTAAGCATCAAATTTAAAAAAATTGGTTTCCCAAATCCTTAGAAAAACACCTTTATTTAATAAATGTTTTTTTATCAAAACAACAACACCAAAGATCAAAATTTTTAGATACATCATCATCAGAATTATTGTTAATAGCCATTTTAGCAATCCGATCCCTTCAGTTATGGTTGTAACATGATGCAATTATTTCAAATGTAATTGCAGGCCCGAGTCGGTACAAGTGACTATGATCTTGCAAAGAAAGATTTTTACAAAGTTTTGGAGCTGGATCCAAATAATCGCGATGCAGTGGAGCAGATCAATGCTGTTAACAAGAAACTGAAAGCTTTTAATGAACAGCAGCGCAAGATATTCGGTGAGGCTCAGATTTTTCTTTCTGTTAAAGTAAAGAAGTGTCAGATTTAGTAAACAATTGAAGAGCTCAGTGCAACAACAGCCCGAGTGACAATTTTAGGTCAAAAAATAAAATCAAGAATTTCTTGGATTTTTTTGCACCAACATTATCTCAAGTAAATAAAAATGTTATCCCCATTTTTTTCCCCAGTTATAAAAACATGGTTTTGAGTACTCTAAGTTTGTCAAAATAGAAGTTGGCTGTTAAATTATAAGCAAAAACTTTGAAAATTTGCTCAGTACATTTAAAACTGTTTGTTGAAAATAGTTGTATTGTTACTAGCCAAATGAAGAGATCGAGTTTTGATTAAGCATCACTTTAATAGAGTTTTTGCAAAGAAATAATTTTATCTTTTCTTCAATTTATCTTACATACTTCATCATCCTGCAGCAAACATGTTTGACAAGTTTGCCAAACAAGATAACAAACAAGCAAATCTTTCAAAATCAGCCAAAGATGTGTTCAAGCAGGCAGAAGAACATGCCCCGTCAGATGAGGAAATGGAGGAACAAGAGAAAAAGAAAAATGAAAACAAGAGCAGTCTAGAGACAAAAACCGAAACTGAAAGTAATACAGGCGATGACTGTAACAAACCCACAACTGCACCTAAAGAAGGTTTAGCTTCAACTTAGATATTTTTTGTTAAAAAAAAATCAAGCATAAATTCAAGATAGATAAAAACTGCAGTTGAAAGTAATACAAACAAAGATGCAAACAAGTCCACAATAATTGCACTGAAAGAAAATTTAGCCTCTGTTTAGAAACTTTTTTTTCAAACATTCATTCATTTTTTACAGCAAAAAGATACAAGGTTATAAACCTAGTTTATTATTTTTTTTGTTTAGAACCATTTCATTGCTAAATGATTATTATCAATTGTTGAAGTATTTCACAACAAATGGTGGTTTAATAGTTTTTTGAAAGCTAGCTAAGCCAAGCCATGCTTTCTTGTTTGGTGTGACTGTGTACATATTGAGTAAACTATGTACTCTCATGTGCCTAGTAAATGACCTGGGATGCTTAATTTTAATATTTCAGTTTTTCATTCTACCCAGAAAGTTCTCCACCCCCCTCCCCCCCTAAAGCTTATGAAATTTTTGAGAAACTTATTGACTTCCCCTCTTCCCCCTCCCCCCCTCACCCACTTATCTGGGACCTGAGGGTATGTAGAAAAGAACAATCCAGGGTAAAACCCAAACCAGTTTCAATCAACATAATTTATGCACATGATATTATCATTCTTATTACTATCAAGGGTCTATTGTGATATTTGTAATCAATGATTTTTAAAACCCTTACTGTTTGACCATTTAAACTTTTCTTAAAGAATTGATGTAAAAACAATTTTTGTGAACAAGTTGTTTAAAACTATTAATTAAATAAGTAAAAATTATGTCAATTTGGAAAATAAAAAAAGGTAAACAGGAAGATCTAAAACAAATACAGGAATTTCCAAAACTGCTGTGTTAACTCTTGATTTTGGATTTAAGAAATACAGTTACTTGATTCTGGTATGCAGGAGATTATTGTGCAATGAGAGCATTTTGACACCAGTTTGCCAACATTATATACATTTGGGATCAACATTACATCTTTGTTATGTACCTTATCCTGTTACCTGGGAGAGGGGAGGGGGCATTTGGCTCTCAGTTGGCAAAGTTTACAACCAGATGTATGGTTAAATTATGCTCCTTCCCAATAATTTTGGAGGGAAAATTAGTGTTTTTGATTTGGTAGCTTACAGTACCAAAAAAAGGGGAAAAAATTGCCAAACTACAGCATGGCACTGACCACACGATCTTAAAATCTCCACCTGACCTTACTCCTGTATGGATTAGATTGACACAAGAACATCCCTCCTTGTAAAGTATTAATAGGTAAGTAGGTAACATAAATATACAGAATTGTGAAACTACCAAATACAAAGTACAAGTAAAACTGAGCAAAAGCTAATTGGAGTTGATGTCTGACAGGTCATGAACAAATTTTAAGTGTTCAAAGCAAACTGTGTAAAAATTTAGAGGTATTTTTTGTGTAATGAAAACAAATCCCATTTTTAGTGTAATTGGTGCATGTATTAATTTGTATAGTTTTATTTTTATTGCTGCTAGTTCCACCTGCTGCATGCAATTGGTTAGTTAGACATGCAGATTGAGTCACTTGTATTATGCCAGTAAATTGAAACACCAAACCTTTTGCAGCTCTGATCGCACCTGAATTTAAAAAATGAATCGGACTTAATTACAAAAAAAAACAAATTTATGATCTTATAAGTAGCACTAAATAGTATTGAATATTTTTTTAAAAATTTGAAAATTATTGTTTGACACAGATTTGAAAATCTTCAAAAAACTTTTAGAAAATAAAAAAATTTATAAGTGTTGAGTTAGTATTCGGACTGAGAACCCTGTAAGACCATTCTTGTTAAGTTTATATGTCAAAAAGGTTTATAATTGTTGAGTCGGTATTAGGCCCGAGAACCTTGTAAGACTCTTCCTATTGTGTTTGTATGTGGGGTGGACGAAGGAGGGGGTGATAAACTAGAAATAGCCGTTAAGGGGTAAATGCAATTGTTTGATTAGTCAGGAAGGGAACTGGCTGGACTGCAGAAACTATGTTGTGAGAATGTCTAGAACTTGTTAAATCAGGTGGTAAGTGGAAAATAGATATACAGACCAAGAACCCCACAAGATCATATCTGCCTCATCTGTATTTCAAAACTAACAAGGGTATATGTGGGATATATGAGTTGAGTTTAATGACTAACTAAATTGCTTTACAATTAATATCTAAACTTTATTATATATAGCTTACAAATTCAGAGATGCAAAGTGAATCAAGATTGTGTATAACTGGGTGTGAACTCATTTCAGCTTGAATGTTTTGCTGGCCATGAAGTAGGACATACTATTAAAGTGCCTGTTGGTTCAGGCACTACTCCAAATTAAGAATAAAATCCTAAAATTTCTTCCAGATTGTCAGGGCGATGAAACATCTCTAATTTAAATTAACAGTTAAAAAAAAGTTTAATCACTGATAAATGTTTTACTCATAACTTTGCAGGAAAAACAGCTGCACAAATCGGACAAAGTTTTTATGTTTTGGAATATAAGTGCAAATTAATGCACCTTAAAACATTTAGAATCCTTGAACACTAAGCAGAGGACTAGAAAATATGTTATTCCAGTCTCTATGTTAAGTACCTATCTTGCATCAGGTCGACTCCATCAGTTCAATAAAACCTCTATCTGTTATAACTTTTTCTGTTCAGATATGCACTCTGTTGTTTTGTTGGAAGTAGGACTGTAATAAGAATAAAATTTTGAAATTTCTTCCAGATTGTTAGGGTAATGATGAAGCATCTATAATTGAAATTTATAATTCAAAAGAGTTTAATCACTGACAAATGTTTTACTGATGTAACTTTCCAGGAAAATGCAGGAACTAATCAGACAAGTTTTTCTATCTTGGAATATAGGTGCAAATTAATGCACCTTAAATGACTTTGAATCCTTGAACACTAAGCACAGGACCAGAAAATCTTTCATTTCAGTCTCTATGTTAAGTACCCACCTTGCATCAGCTCAATAAAACCTCTATCTGTTCTAATTTTTTCTGACAGTACAGACTTTACTCTTTTCTCAGTACTCATTTATTTAAATATTTGTCATTTTAAAGCATTTTGTTACATGTAATACACAAAATAATGTAAAAAAAGAGCAATGCATGTGCTGGTAAATCATTTTGTTTGGTAAAAAATTACAAGCTGCCGGCCAGTGGTTAAGAATAATGGAATTTAAGAAACCTGCTGTTCATAGTATAATTCAAGCTCAGACTGTGCATTTTCATTCCCAATCAGTTACAACTATTAACATCTAACTTCTCCTTACATAACAAACCAAAGTTAGGACATTTGGTAAGGAGAAAATGATATTTGATAATAAAAGTATATCAAATTACTAACGATGAAAAGTAAAATTCTCCCAAACTTGTTGCATGAAAAGTATGGGCTCTGTTTGGGAGAATTTACCAATGCAACTGCTGACTGAAAAGGTTGAAACTTGAGGTTAATGGCACTAACAGCAAGTCTTGTCACTATATGTATTAATTCAAAGTTATACAAAATTATTTGAATCATGAAAATTTATAATTATTTTCCAATTAAATATAACAAATAACTAATTGATGATTTATAAAAAAATGTTTGTACCAGATCTGTTAAATGTTTTACGTATATATATATATATATATATATCAAAAATGGATAAAATTTTTTTAAGATATATTTAAAATGTTTCTAAATTTTTGGTTGCTCACAGCAGCCTTCATCAGAGAATGAATTTTTTTGAATAAGAAATAAGTTATTTAAATAATGGAATTTAATAAACCTGCTGTTAATAATACGATTCAAGCTCTGTTAATAGTACAATTCTTTACTTTTTTTTTTTTACAATTATTTAATATTTATTTTTTTTTATAAATCATCATTTTTTTTATAAATCATCATGAACACTGATCGCCTGAACAATATAAATAACTAATTGTGTAGATATGAGTATCTGATTACAAACTTGACTTTTTTTTGTCTTTCCTGAAAAGTGAAGATGGGAGTGCACCTCCAAAACTGACAATACAAATATATGCTGACTTTGCAAGTCTTTCTTTGGCAATCAATCAATGGTAAAAGCATTCAATAATTATTTGATATTTTTAACCTGAGAACTGATTTTGCTTTGCAAAGATCTTAGATTCTCTGTTATGGCTTAGCCTTAGGGTTTGTTTACTCGTCTTGTTGTATAAAGCATTATTTAAGCATGGCCAAGTTATGGCAGTTATATTATAAATCATTGTTTGTTCCAAAATCTAGTTTAGTAGCTCGAACGGCAGGCAAAGGGTTTTTCCAACAGCTATGGTTACTGTACTTTGAAACGTGACTTAAAAAATATAATCCATTCAAAGTTTTCTTTTCATTCCAAACTTTGAAGAACACCATGACCAATATACTTGGTTTTTGAATTACATGGTTAGTTTTCACAGACAGCCGATGACTTGATGGTTTTTTAGCCATCTCCTTGTGCCTTGATATTTAGGCGTCTAAACTGTTCAGTAAGCCCTTCAATGTCGATAGCAAATGATGACGAGCTGACGTTTCGTGTAAGGCTCAATGACAATGTTGAGTGTTGTCTAAAGGCATACTCAGCCAACATTATGAACTCGATATCACAAATTCGCTGCTCGATTGGCTTTAAATGGTGGTTAAAGCCGATCCTTTCTGCTGTTTCTCGTGCCTTTTTTCCAAGCTCCAAAGCTTCGAAAAATCGACCTCGACGATAGTTTAAATCAAGTTTTGCAACATCGAGGGAAATACTTTCTGCTTCGGTGGTGTTATGCCCAAATCTACTCTCAAACGTTTCTATCTAGTAGCGTGCTTGTTCTACCCTCTCAAGGCTGCAAATTTGGCTGCAGCAGCTTCGAGTTCGACAGTTAAGTTCCAGGAGAGCTAGTTTTGTAAAAGCGAAACGATGGCGGTGAATATAAAGTGTTCCAGACACTTCCTCTAGTTTGTCGCCAATGTCGATGCATCTCTTCAAGCACTCCTTCGAATTTCGCTCTATGGCTGCACGCTCAGGCTCATCAACTGACATGAGAGAAGCAGTCTTTCTTAAATTGCTCCCCAACTCGTAAAACATGAAAACGGTAGCAAGACAATCTGGAAGAAATGAAAGACATTCCCGGGCATTCATAAGACATTCGTCAGAATTTTCCATCAAGTTCTCTCGCCGATAAAATGACGCCATGTGGCAGTACAACAAAGTTAGGAGAAAAGGTTTGGATGGAGTAGTAACGTTTTCAAGCGATATGGCCGCTATGTCAATTGTTTTCTTTGAAATGTCAAAGTTCTTCTGATAGCTAAACATGACACTTTCTTCCATGTAACCCAACGTTGCTAATTCGGGATCTCCAGAATTCATCAAACCCCGAATTGTCTTGTTGAATTCCTTCCAGTCGCCGTTCTCGCGAAGTGGGTACAACATACTCATCGCTAAGTTAAGTTTTTGTAGAGACCTTGTTGTGACAACCGTTTCCTTACATTTGAAGAAATTGAGCTGTGGTGAAACGCAAAGTGGTGCAGTTTTGTAGCGTTTTCGAGCCATCGTCTCCAGCTGTCTTGTTGCGCGTAGTCGTTTCCGATTTCTGAGTGATTTATTTGGTGACTTTGTTGATACACTCGAAGAATGAGCTTCTATAATAGGTTCCTCGCAAACTTTCATTTAAGCAACATACTGTTTTGCTATGTCGCCTATCAAGACGATTCCATGGTTGTCTTTGATAGTTATGCAGTATTTGCAACTAGTTCTTTCAATTTCTTTTCTTTCTGCGCTCAACGCTGCTCTTATCTCATCAGTTGATGCTAATCCACCCTCCTGCGGACTTACAGCCGCTAAATTTCCTTCGCCTTTGTCCCAAACTCTAGCTGAAGCCATCAACTGATAAATAATGCCTTTTAAATATGCATTGCTTGCAAATGGTGCGTTTGAGCTGGCTAGGTGAAGGTGGAGGTGTGTGTTTACAATATGAGGGGATTCCCCAGTAGTAAATAATACGCCATTCGTGCCAGTCCCTTTATCAGAGTGCCCAGGCGGAGAGATAGATCAAATTACTAGGACGAAAAAAGGTTAATAAATCTTGTTTCAAAATATTAGCTTCAATTTTAATATTCTTTGTCCTCATTCAAATTAGCCCTACCAAACTCATCCTTGAGTAAAACTTTCAAATGAAAAAAAAAACTCGTGCAAAAACAGGCTAGTAGGGTTAAGTTAAATGGCGATAAAAGCATGTTGAAAAATCACTGCCAATTAGTTGTTTGGGACGCAGAATAACCCAGCCATGACAACATGATACACACTTTTAAATTGCTCTATCTTCTGAAATGCAATTTTTTTTTTAACTTCTATGTAATGTTTTTGAAATATACTAAACAAGCTGGCCGAAAGGTGATCTTGCGGTTAGACTACAGAACATGCGCTGCACTCATATAAATTGAAGAGCCTAGTGCAAAAACAACGTAAGTGACTTTGTATAAAAGGCTAAATTCTCCCAACGGTTTCATAGATATAAAAAGGGATAATGTAAGGAGAATTGAGAACTTCATAAAAAGTCACTTACATCATTTTTGCACTATGCTCCATAATTCTATCTACGGCACTATTGAAGAAAATTTTCACCACGTAGCCACTTCAAAAAGACACTTCGTTCTATTAAAACACACACGTAGACTGATAGTGTATTTTTCACCAGGTAGAATCATAGCCATGCACTACAAGGAGATGCTTCATTCTGTTATCAAGGGTGGTGGAAGCAAAATAATTTGGGGGGCACAGTGCGGAAATTGTAACAGTTCGTTATAAAAAGTTTAAAAAGTTGCTGTTGTTAGCCAGAAATT
>JAOBAT010131385.1:0-12372 GCA_026413305.1 Hydrozoanthus tunicans | reverse complement strand
AACGTCCTTATCCGAGAAGACGCGAAGGTCTAACCGTTTGCAGGTGTTAGGGCAAAGGCAGCACCTTCTCCTTAGTTTTTTTTAAGACCCTGAGTGAAGGTCCGGCACCGGGAATCGAACCCGGGCCTCCCGCACGAAAGACTGGTGCCTTACCAACTAGGCTAGCCAGGCGGCGGGTTTTCCATCACTTCTTCCTAGATGTTCAACTTTTCCCCTTGCCTTTTTTTTACTCAGTTACTTTGGCTTTTTTTTCTTTTTAAACTTATATTCTAATGTTTGTTTTTTAACTAAAACTTTAAAGCCTGTGTTTGGAGTTTCCAACAAAAATCTATGTAAATAAATTATGTTTGTTATTTATTATCTATATGTATGTAGGTTCGATCGTTTGCAAGCGATTTAGCGCAATTTTGCAAACCTACCTAAATTTGTAAGCAGCATTTGAATACTCTCCAACATGATGTTTAGGTAATCACATCTGAGTGATTAGGAATCTAGGATTTGTAATGTATGTATAGCCTGTGGGAGGGGTTGCCGACAACTAAACGCTAAAACTTTGAGTTGTTAACATTTTCACAGTTTCCCTTTTTCAAATTAAAGTTAAACTGCCAGTCGTTGATAACGTAAAATTTCGCGTTTTAACCTCTTCTACAGACTGATGTTTTTTAGTCGTCGAACACATTTAGTTGTCGACAACTAATCGTCTAGTCTGCGGAGGCCCTAACATATGATTTTTCTCTGTACTTCTTCCTTGCAGTTGCGAGAACAAGGAATCGTTGCCAAGCTACGCAGGAAATGGTGGGATGAGAAAAGCGAGTGTGTCAAGGGGGCACAGAAAGCCACGGGAAGCACCACAAGTCTTGGCTTAAAGAACATGGCTGGAGTATTCATCATCCTCTTTGGTGGCGTCCTCTGTGCATTAGTATTGATAGTCATTGAGATCAAGTGTAAGCGCGTGGTGGACTATCTAACAAGGGGCAAGCAGGTAACACAAATAATTCAATTTTCAATCTCAAATATTGCGTTTCGCGCGTTCTGATTGGTTCATTCAATCTCGGTTATCAGCTCATATTTGGAGTTCACCAAACATGAAAACTGACTGTAGTGTTTGCAAAGCAAAAAAATAGGTTCTGAATAAAATTTAGCTGCTATTTTTAAGTATGGAAGAGTTTATAAAACTAATTAAATTTAATAAAACAATTATTCCATTCGCGCTTGTTGGATATGAGACGATTTATAGCCAACTCGGCGCTACGCGCCTCATCGGCTATTTACCCACTCATATCCAACGTGCGCTCTTGGAATAATTGTTAATTATTCGGGGGGTGGAAGCGGAATCTTGAAACATGAATCACTGCTAAAAAAAGTGAAGGAATCATGAATCACATCAACTCGCAGGCTGTGAATCATGAATCTTGGACAAAAAATAAATGAATCCTGAATCTCGAACTTTTGTTTCATGAGTCATGAAGAAATTCGGTAAATGAAATTTATAAAATTCATGATCATGTATATACACTATTATATTATAAGTATGAGTGTTTTACTTACTTACTTTACTTACCCCCCTCCCCCCTCCCCTACCCCTATTTATGTTTACTAATTTACACCCTTTTTATATCTATTAACTTATGTCAATCGTTTTCTTATTTCTGGTTAGTCTTCAAGAGAAAACAACGACGAACCGGAACCCGTTGAAAACCTGCGAAGCGTTGAGCCGATGGTACAAAACCCAAACCGTCCCCAGAACCTCCCCATGCGTCTGCCAGATTTGTACGCTTATGCTCCAGAAAGCAAACTTTAGGACTGACAGTTTGTCAGGAGATGTCTCTTGGCCTGTAATAAGCAGTATTCACGAAATACATTTTAAGGCGGGAGTTATCCCAAACTTTTGTTGGATAGTGATGAGGAAGTTGAAAAATATATTTGACTAAGAAGAATATTGAGTAAAATCAGCAAAACCTCCCCCTGGCAAGGGAGTTGTACAGCTTTGGTTTGAGGACGGTTTGGCAAATTTTCATCAAATATTAACAAGATTAATTTTTAAACTTCCCAAAAAATCACCAAATTTAAAAAATTCTTCAAAACTAACAAGCTCTGAGAAAAAGAATAAAACTCAAAAATCTTAAAATATTCAAGCTGACTCACTCTATGTTTTAAGCAGAGCGAATTGTAGAATCAAAACAGGAACGGAGATATTGGAAGAAACATGAGGAAAAGTGGTTACAAAGCACGCTTTCGTTTTACTCCCGCCTTTATTAAGAGGGTTCTAGATAAGGAGGAAAATCGACAAATAAAGGCTAAAAAGAACGCTGTCTCGTAGTTCATACGTTTTTATCTTACAATGGCTGGTAAGATTTTTAAAAACTTATACGTAAAAGATTTAACGTAAATTCTAGCATCTATACTAGTAATAATTTTATCTTTCATTTTGAAAATGCTAAAGTGAGTTATAAAAAACAAAAAATTAAAAGTCAGAAACCAAAATTTTAAATTGTACCGTCTCATTCAAAACGTATGGCGGATGGCATAGGGGAGGAACCGGGAGGTACATCGGGGTTGAAAGGGTAGGGGTGATCGTCGGAAATTTTCCAAAAATACTCTAAAAAATGCCAAGGAATATAAATTCTGCATATCTCTCAGTTTGAAAATTACCTTAAGGCTTACCAATTGAAATTTTTCCTTAGATAGCTAGCAGGTCGGTGTTAAGCCCCATGCCGCAGTGTTGCGCTGAACGTATTAGCCGCGCGTCTTTGGAGAAGGGTCAACTGATTACTGAGACTGGGCTAGAAATGTTTAGCTGGTTACTGAGATTCGAGAAGATTCTTAATGATTACCCAGAATAGATACTTAAGTGATTACTGAGAATCGTCTTAAATTAATAAGAATCTCTCTTTTCAAAATGTAGTTTTTTTAGAAAGAATTATTTGTAAGCAACAACAACTACAACTTTGACCCTTGGCCTCTTAAACCACTAGTCTCCTTCGCAGCCGTCGTGGCTTCCGTTCCCTTCCCCGCGAACGAACGAGTCTTTAAACCACGTGCTTGCCTTGCATTTATCACAGGTAAGCACGCGTAAGCAAGTCGAACTGAGACATGCGACTCCTAGTCTGTCGCAATCTTCTGATAGTAGTTTATGGTTTCTACTAGTGGAACAGCTCTCACTTCCAATAATTCTGCAGCATTTGCTCTTTAAAAGCCTATATTCTAATGGATGGGGGAACTAGATATCTTAAACAATTTGAAAGCGGTCAAAAATCTCGGTTATTCTTATAAAGTATCGGCTCTGTTTTAAGTCAACTCCGCAACAAATTCCATCTGCGGCGGAAGCAAAACCCTATTAGGGGGGAGCACAGTTGAAATTTTAATATTTTGTTATAAGATCTGAAAAAGCTATTCAAATGTTATTGTGGTGAACCAAAAATAGCTTTGCGTTCTTAAATGCTAAAATAGAAACAAGAGCTGAGAATTGTCTAATGTATTACTATTAGCTGGTTACTAAGAATCGACCAAAAAATTAGCTGGTTACCGAGAATCGACCAAATTCCCATTTAGTTCCTTGCCCTCGTTTATTCCATGTAAATATGTCCGTTTTCAATAGGTATTTTTAGGGTAGATTTTAGACCGAGAGGTATTTCTTAGGGTGAAAAAATGTTAAGCCTTGGCAGTTTTAGGGTATTTGGGGGACTTTTCGATGGTCATTCCCATTTACCCCGAAATGATCTTCCCGGGCTTCTAAATAAATTTCGGGACTTTGTTCATTTCATTTAAGAGAATATTAAGGCCATTTTGTGGAGTCACACGTATAGTACTTTGCATTATTTATAACATTGATTACACTCGTCTAACCTTTATTTCTTTTATTCTAAATAATTAAACCACTGGAAGAAAATCGTCTAAAATGAAACTTCTTTGGCTTCGCTACCAGCGTAATAAAGCGCCGAACTGCCCCAGTAATATTGCTGAGTCTTTAAAACCGGAAAATGAACAACTGTGCTCGAATGTGTAAATTGAATATTAAAAGTTGAAATGTTTACGTCTGCTGAAGCCCGTAAGAAAAAAGACTCTTTTTATGTTGCGTAAAACACAAAATATAGGCAAGGCAACAATTTTGTCGTAAAATGATTTAATACGGACCAATACCTCAAAGACAAGACAAAACAGCCTCACTACGCTTAAAGCAGTTGAGACATAATTAAACTCAGCTATTACGGCAGGGGACGTATAGAGAACTGATAAAAAAGGGGGATAAAACAGAATACACACTTTTAAAGTATCCTGTTCCTTGCTGGAAACACCGTTTCGACGGCAACGAAGAAACATACTTGAGTTATCTCTTTCTAAGCGATCACAGCTGTTTATAGCCGTCTTCTGGTTGGTAGTCAAAGCATTCAATCTTAATGAGCTAAAAAAGAAAACAACTTGTTGTTTTCAGAAGCCGCGCGCTACCCGTTTTGATTGCCTAAAGAAGCTGTGCCAAGAAATACTTAGCATCGTATTAGCGTGAGCAGATAGCATTTCGGGTTATATAGGTAGAAACGACCCTTCCAAATTACAACTTTTTAACGGATCTTCAACTGTGCGAGCTTAGAAGTGGAAAACAGTTGTTTGTTTATACCGAGTTTTCTTAGTTAATTTGAAAACTCTAAATTGAAATACACAGGGTTTCCCCGGAGGCAAGAACATCGAGCGGCTTTCTTAAGTGTTCTGCTTTGAATTTAACATGTTTTCCGTTGTCCCTGAGAATTAGCAGTTAAAAAGGCAGGCGCAATAAACATTTTGAAATAATTTTATTCATTCTAGATGTAAGGCAAAAATTCGTTTCTTGATTGTAAACACACACAATTTTCATACATATTCCCCTAGCTATTAAAATTACATAGAGTTTTGGTAAAACCTTAATCCTTGACCATCTTGACCTGATAAGTATTGAATTTCAGTCTTGGCTTGTAACAGAGCTACACTCAACAACAAAATAAAAAAACCGAAAATTGAAAGCGTTTAAAATGCAAATCTTTGATACCAGCATTTAGTAACAAATTCCGGTTTCGCGAACAAAACTACAAATCCTATTCTCATTTTATACGTAGTTGGCAATAAATAAACTTCTTTAAACCGAAGACTTTTAAGACTAAAATTTTATAACTAAAGATCGAGAGATTGTTGTTGTTAGCCTAACATATTGCTTAATATGAGGTAGCTACGTTTCTCGAAAGAACAAACATCAAATTTGACTATTCAAGTTTTAAAATGACAAAAGTCATTAAAATGCATCTTCTAGCTTTGAATTTATAATGAGTAAAATATTGAAAGGTCTAAGCCAAGGTAAAATTTATCTCTTACATAGTTTCTTTTGAATAAACAACTCCAAACAAGCGCTCTGGTTTTCCTGAAACATTACAACCAGGGGAAACAATTCGAAAGCGACTCGGCTAGCGATTCTCAGTATTTGTCTTAACGTTAATATTTTTCAATGCGACAGGTGTTTTGGTTATTGACATTAAAGAAAACTACCGCCTCGGTTTACAACATAAAGACGATATTGTTCCTATTTAAGTCCTAGTTTTTTTCTCTGCTCTTCATATTCCCCAACGTTTCGCTTCATAACCTCCATGCATGAACCCAGAAGACGTTCAAATGCGTCACGGGCTAAAAACGCGCATTTTGTCTCGCCGTCGTAGCCGTACACCGAAGCAGATCGCGGCTGATTCATTACAAGTGCGAGCTCGCCAACATAAGCTCCTTTTTCTAAAATGGATATTTCCTTCTCGTCATTCCCATCTGATACAGTTACTCGCACTTTGCCCCTCTCAATGAAATACATACCATCGGCTTCATCTTTTTCTTTGATGATACACTCTCCCGGTTCAAAGAAACGGCTTTCTAACGCGTCAGCTAGATTCATTCGCTCATATTCATCCAATTCCTTTAACATTGGTACACTCTGGAGAAACTCTTCGTACATTTTTCGCTTTTTCGCCGCTGCGCCAACCACGATTCGTCGAAAGGTTCCTCTATCAAGGGCCCAGATAATTCCGCCATCGGTTCTGGCGTAAATTGTGGCGTTTCGAGGGCAGTTATACATGAGCGCCAGTTCGCCAAACATTCCCGAATCCTTGAATGTATGGACTTTGATATCCGTTCCATCTTTATCAATAAAAACATCATAATCTCCGCTGTCGACAACATAGAAATAATCACCTTCGTCTCCTTGTTTTATGATCAACTCGCCTGATTTAACTTTTTTCTCGTCCATGGCGTCCAAAATCTGCTTAAGCTGCTCTTTGTCGCAGCCTTTGAAAAGTAGAATGTTCTCGACAGATTTCTTGAGGCGCGCAAACTGTTCGGGAGTTTTTGGGTGAACTACTGGCTTTATGTTTTCGTTGTCTTCGCTGGGATCGTTGGTTTCAGCAGACACAGCCTGTCTTCTTCTTCGGCCTGTCGGCTTTGGTGGTTCTGGAAGCGGTTCATCATCGAGATCTTCCGAGCTTTTATTCTTCACAGTCTTGGCAGCGGCTTTAACTTTGCTTTCCTTTTTGTCGGAAGACTTCTTATCCGCTCCTTTTTTGTCGCCCCCTTTCTTCTTCCTAAATAAATCCATCTCGGTGAAATACTCGGCTGCAAAAGCTACAATATCATCCGGGTTTTCTTGAATACACTTAACGACGAAATCTTCCAACAGATTTGTTAAACCTGGTGGAATATTAAATTGTTGGTTGTCTGCCATAGTCCGTTAAACAATACGCAACAACATGGCAAGCGGCTCAATTCAATCATTTCGCTTCGTATGTGACCGTACTATTTGCTTGCTCAAAATGGAGATTCTCGATCTCTCCAATACTGAGAAGAAGTGTTTTGTTTACGACTTCTCAGCCCTAAGCAACAGAACAGAATCAGGAAACGTGTGACTAGCTTTTCAAATGTGACGAAAAGATGTCAATTAATCTTGTTCTGTTGGAAACGCCCGTATCCTATAGCAATTTCGCGGACGGACTGATAATCCACTTGTTCAGCAAGTCTTTGGCTTCTCAACCAATGTGCTGCGGGGATTTCACCACAGGTAAGAATGTTGCTATGGCGACCAACTGGTGCGACCGCACCCTGTTTTCGATTTTGTTGATGATAGTTAACAATTCTGAAACCCAAAGATTAGCAATGAACATTTAAAAAACATGGAATAAGTTTTTCTGATAAAACTTACATCCGAATTTAACTTTCCTGGGGTTTTTCACGCAGGTGCATCGACATCGCGATAGAGATGTTTGCTTTTAAGCATTCAGCACAAAACAGAAGCGAGTGAATTGGTCTTTCGTACTGATTCGACATGAATATTTGCGATTGCCGGCTCATTTTAAGGACAAAGTTAAGGCAGTTCAGAGTGTATGATTATATTACTAAACTTTTAGGCTAGAAATTAAGACATGTAACTGGCTAGAACTGTATATATGCTCTTCGAAAACACAAAAACAGAGGGTTTTTTAACATAATAACAAAATGCTAATTTTCCTTTGGAAAACTCTCCCGAATTTGCATATTTAGTTTTGTTGCGTGACACGCGTTACTCTCAGCTGATTAGTCGTGGCTTCATGTCATTCAAACCCAATTTACTTTTTTTTTTCATCACTTGCGCTTAAAGATCTCTTTGCAATTTTCTGTAACCATAATTACTCTAACAACAATTTCTTGACTCGACCAACAAAGCAACATGACTCCTTATACCCTGTCAAAGTTAAGTTAATAGGATTAAAACACCAAACTCTGTGTTGACAGATGATTCGACCTAAGGTTCTCTTTGACAAACTTATTACTTTATTTCATTTCATTTCAATTTTGCAGCCTATACCGGCCTAACTTATTCAAGAGATCTACAACTGCAAAGCCATTGGTTTCGGGATAAGTAAGATTAGCGTGTTTGATTAACAACAGCCACAAAAGCGTTTGTTTTCAAAGCTGTGACAATTTCTCCATCATCACTACCACTGTTATGTGCCATTTATTTTGAACGAAGTTTTCAACTCAGTTAAATATTTCGCTTAACGTGCAACTGAAATTTTTCTTTCTTGCAAGTGTTGTTATTTTTGTTAATGTTTTTCCGGGTTTAAGTGTAGATAGTATAAGCTTACTAGATCAGAATAAACAGATCTGTTTTATTACCTTACATCGGATATATCTTCCAGTAGATGCATAACAAAAATTCTCAAAATTCTTAAAGCATTGAAACCAGTAATTTGTACCTCAGTTAAAGTCAAGTATCGACAGAGAGACTCAGATTCAGATTACTGAATAATCCAGCGTTTTGTTTAAAAGCACACAATCTGTACTCCATGTTTTTATATTTTAAAAAAAAAAACATTTGCTTATAAAGAACTAAGTAGGGGACGTAATGTCGAGAAGTGTCAAAGTGTGATCAACTTAACTGCTCGTAGAATGGCACAAACCAGATACATGTCTTGACTGAAAATTATTTCTCAAACGATCTCCTTCTTCATACGCCCTAGGCTAAGCGACCATGCGAAGAATACATGGGCGGAGGAAGCAAAAAACCATCGGGGGGGGGCACAGTGGAAATTTGAAAAGTTTGAAGAGATGAACAAACAGTCAATTATCAAACTGGATAAGTTAATTATTCATAAAATCCAGACGCAGATCGTGAAATTCGAGATGAGAATGGAGGCTGTAAATTTAAAGTGCGCAACAATCAGTAACCGCAGAACATTGATATCAGGGGGGGGGGCTAGTGCGAAGGCTCGAGAAAATTTTCAAGTTTCAAACTTCTGAGAAAGCCGGAAATGCGATATTTTTATCAGTCCAAGGAAATTTTTGTCAAATTTTTCATCGTCAATTTATTTTTTTCTTCGGCCAAACCATTGAATGGGCTAACCAGCCCCGTATGACACTCTGACTGATACAAAATAGCAGCATCTTTTAAAGCATTACGTTGAGATTAGCCTATCTTATCAAGAAGAAGTTGAACTCACACCATGACTACCTCAAAAAGTATACGTTTAGGGTACATATAACTTTTAAACGTATTTCAATTCAGTTGCCTTCTTTTAAATAATTGATTGTAAAGACTATCAAGTTTCTGCATTTTGCCGATACATGACTATTAGTTAAATATTTGTTCCAATGGCAGCAGGTTTTAAAGAATGCAAATTGATACATTAAACTTTTATTGTTTTGGAAACAGTTAAATTCCTTTAGTTACAAAAAGATTTTTTTTTGGATACGGAGGTTGTTGGGTTAAATTAAAATAGTATTTAATTCTGCATTACTCTCTTTCTGGAGTTAAAGCTAATAAAATTAAGAGAATTAAACTAAAGAGAAAGTCGAGAGGTTGTTCTGTGTTTTTTATGAACAAATTGAGAAAGAGAAAGAAGTGAACTAGTCAAAGTGATCTGTGAGTGAGACTTGGATACAGTAAACTTTAACTATTTAACAAACAATCAAAATGCTTTTTACAGAAATATGTATTTTTTGGATACCGTTTGTAATTACTTTGAACGGAGGGTTTTGGGAAAAATTTAAATAGAATTTAAAATAATTCTTACTGTAGAAATACAATACTTGTGATGTCGTTTCTTGCACTGGGTTAATGAATAACATTGAGCTGGCTGTAAAAGTGTAGTGGAGGATCTGATATATGCTGACTAAACTATGGGTTTACAGAAAAGGTTCATTAACGTTTCTTTTTTTTTTGGAGGAGAGACAAAATCAAGTATTTTGTCTGATGTCCAAAAGTAAAAGAAAAAGATTTTAAGCCCCTGGTTTACAGGGAATACTGAGCTTTATTTGTTTGCAACCCGAGCTCGAATTCTCGAACTTTTCAGCTGTTCGATTCTAAAGTTGATAACCTGCCGACGAACACGCTCTGAACAGATAATTAAACTATTTGAATACGTCACGAATTTCTGTCGCATGCAAACGTCTGTAATTCAGGAGATTGAAGGGTTTTATTACTGTTTTTCATGTTTACGCATTAAAAGATTGGTATTAACTTTTTTGTATGAACAACAATTTCTTGAAATAATCAGTAAAAACTCTGATACAGAATGATAAATCATTTCAACCGTAAAGTTTTATAACTTTGCAATGAAGGAGCATTTAAGTGGCATAAAAATTAATTTTATGTGTTTCACATTCATATATTATATATACTAGCAGTAGCTACCGCTAAGTGCCAACGAGCAAACCAACAGTGATCTCTTTCGCCTCGGTCTTCAGCTAAACTTCCTAAACTTGTGGTATTTCTCGTCGCTTAGGGGAGTCAGAAAAAAATATTCATCATTTGCCTCAGCTGACGAAAGAAAATTAGATAAAAAAAGTGATTTTGAAAGAAAAAAAATAGAAAGATATTATTGAAGCGAAATAATCTTTTAAGCGGCATAGGCCGATATTTCAACATGGTCTTGGGGGTAACATTGGCATGTGAAAAATATAGAAAGCATGGTATTCTGAAGACACGTTGCTCTGGTATCATATGTCTGTGAATAAAGGAACTACGACGTAGTTTTCGGGGTTCATAGTAACGGGGGATTAATAACCCATTAAAGAAGTTTCTAACGGAAAGTTAAATGCTGTGAGTGACTCGTACGCGATTGCCTCATGGAGGCCTTACTATGCGAATTCATTATGTCAGTAGCCTTGTAATTAAATTCGTTTGTTCATGGTCGATTGTTGAGCTTGCTAGCCCGATGAATTTTCCACAACAGTGGAAAACTAAGGTACACCCAAAGGTGGAAAGGCTTTTAAAACAAATAAAGCTCACAAAAGAACGTGAAAAGAACGTTTTTCTTCGCTTACCTCAAGCCAAAGCAAGACTCAACCACGCGACTTCAACTTGCCGAGGAACCACACCACCTTGACGTCATACATATCTTTAGAGCACTCCGATTTGCTGCAATTAAGCGCACCTCGGATTGGCTAGAACTTACCTTACACTACAAATCTCACGATCACTCGAGATTTTTCTCGCCTGGAGAACTAACCTCGTACGGCTCTATGATGCTGCCGCCTCGGCTGGCTTGTTGGCAATAGGAAGGAAGTTATTGTGGGCAAAATAAAAGCACACGATTCAAGGACACGAATGACACGCGACTATCACTCAAAATAAAGCAAACTGAGAAGCGAGAAATACCTATTAGTGCGGACTGTCCGTATACTTCAGAGACTTTTACAAGCCCAGAAAAGAAGCGAGTTGAGCTTTCGTGGTGTTTAACACTTTTTTCTCTTTCTTATTTTAAAAACAATTTCAGAAACCTTCCTTTATGAAATAGGTCGATGATTAAAGTCCGATATTCACCTTATAACTAGCCAGTAACACTTTAAATGACGAACGTTTTTCACAGCTCGAAAGAAAGCAAAACAAGAAGAAAGAATTGTCTCACTACTCTACGTTTATTAAGAGATAAATGTAAGTTAGCTCAGCCAAAATTTTGATTTCTAGCATTTTCTTGTTGTTTTCAAAATAAAGTCGGGCGACGGCTTTCTTTTACGTCTTTAGTTTTGTTGTGTTTTTAACGCCAGTTCTTCTCTTCAGAACAGTATGGAAATGCTGGCTCCAAGTGCCTAGGTGTCCAGATAACTTAACTACTTATTTTTCGGAAAACTGAGCACAAAACAAGAGCCAATTGAAGCTGGGGTGAAGTATGAACAGTCAAGTTTTGATAAAGAACAAATACATTTCGTTCATGTTGTTACTAACACTGAGATTGAAAAATAAAATTCTGTGTTCCATCGAGAGTCACCTCAAACTGGTCTCATTCTTGAAGCCTCATTAAACTGCAGCAAACCAGTGTACTAACTTGATGTTGGATCAGTAATTCTCTACGATATTACCATAACAGCACGGTTGTATTAAAACGGACTACATTCTGGATCGTTATAAAGAAGCGTTTTAAAAACAATAGAACCATTTCAGTATAATTACTCGGGCCTGGAAGGATTGGGAACCGCTTTTTATTATAATTATTTTTCGCATCGCAATTGGCATGCACATTATGTTAATTATGCATGCACACACGTTTGTTTCAAAATGGTGGAATTCTCACTGCGACACTGCGACACAGAGAAAACCGTCGACTCCAGTACATGTACTCGATGCAAGAAAAAAAAGGGAAAAATCTATGTTTAAGTACGCAAAGTTTGTATTTCTGAAACAATTTAGGGAAAATCTAGGAGATCAGATTGAGATTTGCGTGTCATTTGGTTTATTATTCAACCCAAGTCACGCATCATTGCAGCGGCTGTTTTTGTTCAATCGATCAGTTGAGAAACTTGTTTCAATGGAACGCGACAGTTGCACGTTGATCAGATCAAGATTTTTCAAGTCCATGGAGATGTGGTGCCTTGCAAAACTCGGAAACGCATTCCGAT